>JAOBAY020000425.1:0-15664 GCA_025331085.2 Zoanthus sociatus | reverse complement strand
CCTTAGAGTGGTGGAGGGCCACGTGTTAGATAACTCACTGGGTTAATCGTGTCACCCTCCTTAAATAAAGACTATTTTTTTATTTATTTATTTATTTTACATACATGAAGTGTAAAAAATGTTACAAGATGGCGAAATAGATCGAAAAAGCCATCCTGTTTGGAAAAGAAAATAAATCGGCAATAACGTACCTCCACCATGTTGAATAGCAAGATTGTCGTCCATCAGTTTACCCTCGTTGTCTTCCTCCATCAGCTCGTTTTCCATCGGACCGTCGTGGTTGTTGTTGTGGGCTTGGTCCAGCCATCGATGGATGAAATTCCCCAAATTACGATCTTCGTAAGCGTCCATGGCCTCCATCAACTCTTGTTCGCTTTCGTAATCGTCCATGGCTTCAAGTAAAGTACGATCGCCTTGAGAATCGCCAGCGATCTTATCCGCCATGTTTTGGAAAAAAGAGCCAGAGTTGGAGCAGCGACCGTCCATGTTGAGAATGAAATTTAAATCGCCCGCGCTGATTTATAGAGGCTTAGTGGAAGCGTGCAAACCGGAACGCACTAATCAGCAGCCGCCACGTCAACAAAGAGCCAATCAGAGCAGCCATAACGTCATCTGGCGCGCTTTTTTCTCATTTTTTTAAAAATAGCAGGTATTCGGGGGATGGGGGGGTATCCATCCGAACAGGTCAAACAAGAAAAAAAGCGGCAACACCATGGTCGAGAGACTAGCCGGCGGCTCGGGATGGGAGGAATGCGTAATGAAGCACGTCGGCTATAAAATCAAGCAGCGCACGGGTGGCGACCACTTTTCCAAAACATTCGGAAGCTGTACGCATGCGATTTTTGAGTGTTTCATTGGTTTTCACTGTATATAGTGTAAATATTTTATCGTTCCTGTTATCATCGTTCCGGTTTTTAAATAATTTTGTACATGCTTCCTTGTTTTTAAAAATGGAATAGGTGTAGTCAGGAAATGTCATAGTTTCTATAACAAAAGGTTTACCACTGACTCTTGATATTCTTTATTTTTATCAGACGTTTCGGCTAATACTTAAACCTTCACCAGTGATATGAAAACGAAGTTCGTTGTCATACGCTATTTTAAATTAACGTTGCGCGAAGCTTCTACGCGTGACCATGTAGTTATGCTTGCCCAATGCCTTTGTAGGCTTCCGGAAGTACATACGGCAGCACTACAAAGCCATTGAAATTGCTCTTGGTGGGTTGTTTGGTTAACGCCCTCTCGCATATTTTATTATTATCCCATGTCTTTTATTAAAAGGTGCGAGAGGGCGTTAACCAAAAAACCTGTGCAGGGCGTGTCCAAGAAAATAGGTCGCATTTTGAAACAACAAAAGGTCAAAGTAGCTTAAAAGCCACAACTAACCACCAACAGCCTTTTTCCGCGCCACAAAACAGCTAGACGATTGTGACCGCCAGAAATCAGGCATAGTGTACAAAATCAGTTGCACACATTGTAACTTTGTGTACTATGGCCAAACAGAAAGATCTCCAATTACCCGCATTGCGGAGCACAAAAAGGCAGTGCCAGGTTTTTACCAAAATTCCAAAGTTGCAAACCATGTCCATCATTTCAACTACAACATGGATTTTACTAACGTCAAGATCGTTGGTTTTGAAGGGAATTACCACGAGCGACTTTTCCTCGACGCCTGGTTTTCAACTTTGGATCCGAACGCTGGAAATAATTATATTGTACTTCCGGAAGCCTACAAAGGCATTGCGCGAGCATAACTACATGGTCACGCGTGGAAGCTTCGCGCAACGTTAATTTAAAATGCTGTATGACAACGAACTTCGTTTTCATATCACTGATGAAGGCTTAAGTATTGGTCGAAACGTCTGATAAAAATAAAGAATATCAATAGTCAGTAGCAAATCTTTTGTTATAGAAACTATACTTCCTTGTCGTTGTTTTCAAATCATTCGTTGCTCTTTTTAAATCATTTAATGATGGTTGTAAATACAAGTTCCTGTGGTGCCGAAGACAATTGGTCCGACGCCAGTTCCTTCGTTTCGGAAGAGTGGAATGTCGAGTGGTTCGATGATGAGGAGGCTGGCCCGTCTACCGAAGCGAATGATGTTCCAGAACCAAAAAAGCTGAAAGTCAAGGTCGCCGAGCCCGAGTCGGAGCCGGAGGAAGAAGTCGAGCCGGAGGAGGAGGAAGAGGTTGTCGTGAAAGAAGATGAGCCCGAGGCCGAGCCGAACCATCACACCTTTATGCTGTCAAGCGCCACTGGTTTGGGGTTCCTCCAGAGGAAATTTCAAGGTTGGGTGTGTACACCCAAAGGGCATAAGGCGTACCAGCGCACCCGGATGGGTCGGGAGTAAAATCCTTAGTTCAGTAAGATTTTGGAATGATGTCTTCTCTTTGAATTTTTTGAAGGCTTTCGAGAGTTTGAATTTTTTTGTATTTTTAATTAGGCATTTTGTACTGGGACTTCATGCCCCCACATGTGATTCGAGATTTCATCCTCCCTACCTATGACCTGGCCCGGGCTAAGGAGCTGGCCAAGCGCCCGACGATCCAAGCAGTGGATGCTGAAATGGCTTCCCTCCCACGCTGCCAACTCCATCGCACCGTAAGTGTTTGAAAATGATTTTGATGCTTTTTATTTTGTTGAGGATGATGATTGAGGGTAGTCTGTTTTTTCTTTCTTTAGATGATTTCCAAACTGCAATACAAATTGTTGGGGTGCGCTCTGGGAACCCCCTCTTAACCCGCCTCCAGCAACACCTTACCCTTGTTCGATGGGTAGAGGGATTGGAGGTTTACGCGGGGAGATTTATTAGTTGCGTTAATAATGATGTAAATACTTATGATTTGAATAATAACTTCGGGGATGGGGGTTGAATGTTTTGTTAGAAGACTTAGATTTATATAATTCATTTTTTGTTTGAATTAATATTCATTGATTTTTATTTTTTGTAAATAATTCTTTCATTGTTTATTTCACCTTTTGTAAATAATTTTGTTTGATTTTTTCTTTTGGAAATAGTTTTTATAAATAATGTTGTGATGATGTACCTCATTAAAAATCATGTTTGATCTTATGTTGGTTGTTGAAAAGCGGCGGTGGGTTGGTAATAGGGTGTGTTTCTTTCTCTCGGTAGTAATTCCCAGCCCCTATCCACTGATGTGTAGGGAGCTCAATCCAGGTGGTGGAGGTGTCGGAAGTGTTGGAGAGGGAGAGTTGGGCTTATGACGAGGAAGAAGACAGGAGACTTTTACCGTGCCTGGCCTTTCTTTTTTTATTGTAGTTTTTTAGTAAATTTTTTGTAAATAGTTTTCAATAAAAGATATTATATAATCCTGGGTGGGTGAGGGGATCTGGCACTGAACTCTTTTCTTCTTTTTATCTAGTGGTATCCACATCCGCATGCATGAGCGGATAAAGAGATTTTATAAGGGCTCTTTTACACCGCCCAGAGACCTTCGAGGACAATAGACCCATGTATTCTTTTGATTGTAGAAAAGAAAAAATATTATACTCTTCTGAGTGATTTTTTTCTTTTGGGTTCCCCAAGGATCTGGCACTAAGACTTTTTCTTTTTTTTCTTTTCTCTAGTTGTTTCCATACCTTCCAGTTATTGCCTGACAGGGTTAAAAGACTTTATTAAGGCTCTTAACCATGACCCGGACACCTTGGTGGTGGATTGCCTCGTGCTTTGTTTTAATGTTTAAAAAATAAAAGTGGTGTACCCTTCTGAGGGTCTTTTTCTATTTTTTTGGGTTCCCTGAAGGTCTTTTTGGTAGGGGGTATTCTGACACTCAAATCTTTATTAGTGGTTTGACTATTGATGCTTGGGCGGCACCTTGGAGGTGGCCCAGGATTTGTGGAGGGCCAACTTGCCCTTGGTAATTGGCATCCTGGCCGTGTTAATAGAAATGAATAAAAAAAATGGTTGATTCAAGCGGTGTGATTTTTTTATCTAGGGATTTCGACCGAGTACCGCTGATCGAAAGGTGGGGTCTCGTCGGGATCGGCTCCTACGCATCAGCTTCGTGACTGTAGGGCAGACGGACATAAACAACATTCTTTATTGCGAGTGTTTTTGTGGTGGTGGTGGTAGTGAACCAGGTAGGCTAAACAAAAGCCTTTTTTTTCTTTATTTTGTCGTAGTGGTTCCCCAAAGATAAGCTCTGGTTCCCTGGCGGGTGTCGAGGGGTAACATGTGAACGCTAGGAAAACTACCTGAGAACGCATTCTTGGTGGTGGTAGTAGACGAGGTTACCTAAAAAAGAGCCTTTTTTTGTCGTAGTAGGTCTCCCAAGAGAAGGTCTGGTGCCATTCCTGATGTCGAGGGTTTAAATACGACGGCTTGGAATACCACAGGAGAACGTATGGCCCTTTTCATTACGGCCTCAGGACTCCTTGATCTTCTGATGTGGAGCGGCTCGAGCCTGTCCTCTCCACTAGGTAAAGTGTTTTTCTTATTTTGTTCTAGCGGTTTTCCAAAAGATGATTTCTGGCCTACCTCCAGGTGTCGTCGGTCTATTGGTTCGGGGGTCATCCGCCTTGTCCTTCCAGTTAGGTAAAATTGTTTTTTTTCTTTTGTTTATCTTATTGGTTTCCCAAAGATGAGGTGTGGCTCACTCACTGGTGTATAGGGGTGGAAGAGGAAGGGATGGACCACGACAGGAGGACTTGTGAACCTTTCCGTTACGAAGAAAAACCGTGGGTCTATAGATGTGGGGGTCATCCCCATTGTCCTTCCAGCTAGGTAACCATGATTTTTTTCTTCGTTGGTAGTTTTTTCCCACCCACCTGCCTTCACCCTGGTGCTTTGGTTATCTAGAGCAAGCGTGGGAGGGCGAGCGTACTACCATCTCCCCTGGCGATCCTTGGGTCTCCTGGCCTCTGTGGCAATAATAATGATAATAATAATAATAATAATAATAATGATAATAAGAATAAAATAGATTCTTATTGTGCCCATAATTCATAAGATGCTCTATGCGCATTGCAAATTACTCGCTAAAAGTAATGTTAAAAATATGCATTTAAAAATTTAGATGAGATTTAAGACAATTAAATTTAAAAAAAACAAATGCAAATGCGTTTTTAAATAAATGAGTTTTAAGTTTTGATTTGAATGTTTCAATAGTCTGGCTTTTACGAATGTCAGCAGGTAGGTTGTTCCAAAGAGTTGGTGCGGTGATGACAAATGAACGGTCAGCAAGAGTTGTCTTAGATTTGAGGCGAGGATAAGATAGGCAGATTCCAATGTTTGCACTGCGGAGATTGTATCGGCTGGGTTGTGCAACTTTGATCAGGTTTGTAAGGTATATGGGTGCCAGTCGATGAAGGGATTTGAATGTGATCAGCAGGAGTTTAAAGGCAATTCTTTGTCTGATAGGAAGCCAGTGCAGTTCCTTGAGTAAAGGGGTGATGTGGCAGAATTTAGAGGAGTTGTAAATGAGTCGGGCACAGGCATTCTGGATTTGTTGGAGCTTGCACAGAGTAGGGTCTGGTAGGCCATACAGAAGACTGTTACAGTAATCAGGTCTACTGGTGATAAAGGTGATAGAGTTTCAGTGTGCTGCTGACTAAGTAATTTTCAGATATGTCCAGGCGCGGATCCATACCAGTTTTCACCATTTTACGTAAATCGGTCAGCATATAATAACAAAAAATAAATGAATAAATAGATATGTATATATTTTTAATAAAAGTAAATTGCAAGTTGAATCTCGAAAATAGTTTTGGCAAATATGTTGTCTAACTGACTCAAACAGAGCACTTAAGGTAGTTAATTATGATTGAAAAAGTCCCCGAACTCCCCTTAGGGCATAGGAGCTTGCGCATTCGGCTGTCGTTTTGCAGTAAATCGGTCAACATTTTTCCTAGATTCGCGCCTGGCGAGAACATATGAAGTGTATCTTCGAGTGGCAAAAATATTTCACAAAATGAGCGCAGCGAACGAGTGAAATATTTTTTCCACGAGAAGATAAACTTCATACGTTCAAGCTAATATGTAATTTTCTTTTTATTACAGAGATACGGGTGTTTCGAAAATTAAAAAAGAAACTAGACGAAAATGATCACAAAAACTGTGACGTCAGCGATATCTTCACTAGTGAGGATATGGAAAGTATGTCACTCCTATCCCGGATGTAGTTTCATATGAAATCTACAAGTGGCGTATTTTACAATAAAACACTCATATCTATGTAATAAATAACCATAAAATAGTCATAATTTACCTCTCGGTCTGGCCGAAACCAAATTGTGTTGCCGTGATGTTGACAGCCATGACCGACTGTTATTTTTTCCTTATTGGGAATTCTTAGCATGAGGTAATCTAAAGCAAGTGGAGTCTTAAATCTGACTCCATGCTTGTAGGAGCTATATGTACAACGGCTGAAGAAATAGTTCTTAAGCGTTGGTAACCAACGATACCAAACAAAAGGACGGAAAACAAGCCCTGAATGGGTTTATGCGATGTTATGTTCATCGATTGAATACAGGATTCTGTTTTGTGCAAAAAATGTGGCTGCTTACGTCACAAATGTGAACATAATGGAAGGTGGCTGGGACAGAGAGATATAAATAAATAAATTATAAATAAACTGATTGGTTGGGCCTAGTTTAGCTTATATTTTTAAATTTCTGTCTGTTTTGCAGATTTTAAATTTGTTCATAGCTTTACTGCTTAGTGCGTTTGCTGAGTATGGCGACAGACCCAAACCGCAGTCTACTATAAGACAAGTAGTACTTCAATTAAAGAACGTTGTCAGCTTTGTGAAGAAAACTAGGAAAGTTGAGCCCGCAATCTTACACGCTCATGTCAACCGGGCATGTGATGACATTACTGATGAAGAAAAGCAAGTCAATGAAGAGTCGGATAAAAACAAAGGTCAAAAGAGATCTATATTTGTTGATAAGTACTCACGCTCTATCTATCTGTCTCTCTGCTTGTCTGTCTGTCTGTTTTTCTGTCTATCTGTCTGTCTGTTTGTTTGTCTGTCTGTTTTTCTGTCTGTCTGTCTGTCTGTTTGTCTGTCTGTTTTTCTGTCTGTCTGACTGTCTGTTTGTCTATCTGTCTGTTTGTCTGTTTGTCTGTCTGTCTGTCTGTTTTTCTGTCTGTTTTTCTGTCTGTTTTTCTGTCTGTCTGACTGTCTGTTTGTCTATCTGTCTGTCTGTCTGTTTGTCTGTCTGTCTGTTTGTCTGTCTGTCTGTCTGTTTTTCTGTCTGTCTGTTTGTCTGTCTGTCTGTTTGTCTATCTGTCTGTCTGTCTGTTTGTCTGTCTGTCTGTCTGTCTGTCTGTCCTTCTATCTTTTCTGTTTGCTTTTTCCCTTTTCTTTTGTAAAATCAATGCAAAAGTTAGCATGATTCAGTTAGTACAAACTCCATCACAAAACTTTTTTCGGTCAATTTTCTTCTCGGAGCTTTTTTTGAAGGGGTGGCTGGGAACAAGGTTGTACTTTTGTAGGAACGAACTGAGAACGAGATTATACTTTTGTGAGGGCGGGCTGGGATCGAGGTTGTTAATTTTGTAGGGTAGCATTTGAAAGTTGCCATTTGTTTTTGTGTTACTTTATACAAACTGGTTTCTTTTGTTTGCAGATAAAGAAAGGCGCTCAAGTGATGAACTTGAGAAGAATAAGTCTGACGTAAATGATTTTTTCCCCACATGCTGTCAAACCAGTGCTTGTATCAGATGTGCAAATACTTCCTGCGGCGCGGTTTGGCTGCGTTTTCGTTTCAGGACAAAACAACTTGTTGAAAATGAGATTTTCGAGTGGTTCATTGTGGTGATGATTGGGGCAAGCAGTATAGCACTGGTACGTTGTATAAGCACTCACTTAAGGAAGGGGAAGAGTATTCTAACAACAAGAACACTCGAGAGTCTGAAGTTTCAGGGCCTCATAATTATAAGTTGGGGACTTCTGATTTGTACACTCACAACTGATTAACGCTTGACCATCCTAACTATACTCAACGTCCAAATGTTAATTTTAGATTCGAGCCGAAAAATAGCTCTTTTGGTAAATTACATTGAATATTCGTTTTCAAATTCTTCATCTTTAACTTGTCCGTTTGAGATAAGATTTGTTATCTTTTTTGGTGTTGGAAAATTGCAGAAGCGTTTAATTGTTGTTTGAGTTTGATAAAATGTGTTTTACTTTATTAAATGTGTTTTACTTTTATTAATATTACTCTAATATATCGGCCACTAGCAAAATCTAGCTGTTTACCAATTGTCAATTAAAATTATTATTAGATATATTATAATTAGAATTGTTATTATTACATCGCAGTCACTATTATGGTTATCATCGTTATCGTTATTATTATTATTATTATGATTATGATTCGCTAATACTCAGATAAATGATGTTAAGTCTGGTTTTCATTGGCTCCAGACAACAACCAACTTAAAACTCTGTCGAAGACCGTTGAAATTGTTCGAAATGATCACAAACGTCCGCTTACAAAGGATCACATCGAAAAACAGTTTGAAGGAGAGGAACTCGTAAAATACGACAGTAGAAATCCAATCTTGTTGAAGAATCTGGCCGCAATCTAACAGATAGTGATAGGGCTGTGATGGAATCATCTTGTAGGAACGGTTAACGTTCCTTTTCTGTCTACCGCTCTTATTATTATTATTTTCATTGAAAATATAATATTGTTATTATTATTATTATTAAAATTATTATCTCACTTTTATTGTTATTAATAACATCAAACTTTTTTCTAAAATAGAGTTTCTTCTATTTCAAATTCAGGCTTTTGAAGACGTATACTTAGACGAGCGCCCCGTCTTGAAGGACGTTCTGGAGAAACTAAACATTTTCTTTGCTGTTCTGTTTACTCTTGAGTTCGTCCTTAAAATCATTGCCCTTGGTATTGTGTCTTATTATTCGAGCGCTTTTAACTGTCTCGACTTTTCCATCGTAGTGGTAAGTGTTAACAGCTTCTAAACACTTGTAATATTACTAGTCATAACCGGTTTCAAATCACGTGCACGGATGATTCCTGCAATTTGATAGGTCCCTATTGCATGAGTTCAGTAAATATTGCACTTTTTATAGCCTCCGCCGCACATGAACTTTTGTTGTTAAAATCCGTTTTTACTGAAACTGGAAAACGCCTGCACGCAGGCTAGCTTTTTAGTCAAAAAAGTGTTATTAAAATGCTTGTTGTTGGATATCAATAGATATTAAAAATATATATATAGACCTTATTCATAAATGGCGACGGTTTTAATATTCTTTTGTCTTCAATCAAATTAGCCCTATAGCTGCTAGCCTCGTTCTTGAGTTATAAACATTCAAAATATTACGTTACTCAAAACGAGGCTAGTAGGGTTAATTTGAATGCAAATAAAAGAATGTGGTGTTACGTTTACCTTTTAGATTTCCCTAATCATTGTATTTGGAAACGACAAAGTTGCTGTGTTCCGTTCATTGAGGACACTACGAGCGCTACGACCATTGCGAGCGATTTCGCGTTTTGAGGGTATGAGGGTAAGTACTGGCTGCACTGCTCTATTCTGTGAGCAAATCTGTATTTTTGCATTATTTTTTTCATTGAAATACGTGCTCCAACTTCAAAACAGATAGACAGACAAAAGACACAGATAGATTGGTAAATGAATGTTTAGGTAGATAGATGAATGGACGGACGGTCGGGCAGACAGACAGACAGATAAATAAAAGACAGTTAGACAGGCAGATAAATAGACAGACAAACAAAAAGACACAGAAAGATTGGTAGATGGATGTTTGGGTAGATGGATGAATGGACGGACGCCTACAGTCCGACAGGCAGACAGACAGTCAGGCAGATAAATAGAAGACAGATAGACAGGCAGATAAATAGACAGACAGACAAAAAGACACGGAAAGATTGGTAGATGGATGGTTGGGTAGATGGATGAATTGACGGACGGACGGACAGACAGACAGATAAATAAAAGACGGATAGTAAGGCAGATAAATAGACAGACAGACAAAAAGACACGGAAAGATTGGTAGATGGATGGTTGAGTAGATGGATGAATTGACGGACGGACGGACAGACAGACAAAAAGAACACAAGTGAATAGAAGACTGATAGACAGACAGATAAACAGACAGATAAAAAGACCTAGAAAGACTGGTAAATGAATGGTTGGGTAGATGGATAAATGGACGGACGGACAGACAGACAGACAAAAAGACAGACAAATGAATAGAGGACTGATAGACAGACAGACGGTCAGGCAGATAAATAGACAGACAGACGAAAAGACATGGAAAGATTGGTAGATGGATGTCTAGGTAGATGGATGAATGGACGGACGCGTACGGTCGGACAGACAGACAGACAGATAAATAGAAGACAGATAGACAGACAGACAGACAGACAGACAAAAAGACACAGAAAGATTGGTAGATGGATGGTTGGGTAGAAGGATGAATGGACGGACGGTTGGACAGACAGACAGTTACACAGAAGACAGATAGACAGTCAGGCAGATAAATAGACAGACAGACACACAGACAGACAGACAGACAGACAAAAAGACACAGAAAGATTGGTAGATAGATGGTTGAGTAGATGAATGGATGGACGGACTGACAGACAGACTGATAAATAGTTTGTTGGTTTTTAAGCAAGGCTGTATAATTTAAATTTTGTTTTTTCACACTGAGAAATTACATAAGTTAAAATATTTATGATCGATATCTAATTACAGATGGTAATTAGCTCATTGATTGGCGCGATACCCGGTATTGCCAACGTACTCTTGGTGTGTAGCCTGTTCTGGTTGATCTTCAGCATTATGGGAGTGCAGATATTTGGCGGAAAATTCTTCAAATGTCAAGATGCTGCTGGTGAGAAGTACCCTGCTTCCGTTGTGCCAAACAAGACAGCCTGTCTGCAGCGGAATGACTCCTCTGTTTGGGTCAACTCCAACATAAATTTTGATAACGTTCTTTATGGTTTCCTGGCCTTGTTGCAAGTGGTAAGTAACTTGTTTAATACTTGCTCTCTCTAACGCCCTTAAGCTTATGCAAAACTCGTTTTTCCTAACTCTCTCAAGTTCCCTTGACCGTATGTTGCATTCTCTTTTCCTCAGCGTTCTTAATCTCTAATATTATTTAGTTCCCCTGATCCCAGGTAGCATTCCCCTAGGCAATAAAGTCTTTAGCACATGTTTTAAGAATACTTCAGATCTATAATTATATCGCAAGCTAAAAAAGGTCACCAAATAAAGAGGAGTGTCATATTTATGATTAAAAACTTTCACCATGTACAAAACGCTCTAATTTATTAATAAGCGTCCCCTAAGTTAGAAAATGTTTATAAGGTTTGTATTTTGTTTAGTTATAAAGATGTTGAGCTCTGAAAAGTGTAGAACATTCAACACCTAGTCATTCATTCTCTGTGTATCTATATCTCTAAAAGTTAAGGTATCTAGAATTCTCTCTGTCCAGGATCATTGTGTTCTTTTATTTAACTTTAGAAATTCCTAACAGCATCTTATTTTGTGCGCAAATTCTAGTTTTGACTTTTAATCCGCTATGTCCTGTATTAAAACGAAATGACAGGTTATTTGAACATCTCGAGACAAAAAGTAAAGCACAACAATACGAAGTATAAGGAGCCAGCATTTTAAGCGTTTTTAAAAGGTTTTAGAGTAACCCTTAATTTTCCCTTCGCAAAGTTATACGCTCGAAACGTTGCTTTCCACCACTATGTACGGCGGTGATCTTGACGTTAGACTTTTAACCTAGAGCTGTTTAAATCAAGCGTTGTTGATGCTAGCCAACTCACATCAACTGTAGTTATTCAATGGATAAAGCGAGACGAATAATAATAATCTAACCATTTGCAGATATAAACAATTGTTTTAAGACCCTGTGTGTTTGTCCGGCCCTGAACTGAACCCGACCCTCCCGCACTGTAAACAGACATCTTGACATTTAGACTAAACTAAACATGTTTTTCTTTCAGGCAACATTCGAAGGGTGGATGGAAATCATGGAGGACGCAATTGATGCCACTGGTGTTGACTTGCAGCCATCAAAGGAGCATAATTTTACTGCCTACTTGTACTTCGTGGTATTTATCATGCTCGGTTCCTTCTTCATCCTGAACCTATTCATTGGAGTGATCATAGATAACTTTAACCGCCTCAAAAAACAGGTTCGTGCATTCGTGTATTGAATTAGTTTGTCGAAAAGATTACAACCAATGAATGCTGTTAGGTATTTCTCATCATTTAGCCAGGTTAGTATTTAACAAAAGGACTCAGACATGTTCTATTCAACGAGTAATGTTTGACGGTTTTTTTCTATCGAGAAATATTCAGCTTAGGCATCTGAAGATTGAACTTTTTGTAAGAATAATATCATATATATGGTGCAAAGAGCTGATGTTTCTGCCCAATTTTTTTGTAAGATCGATAAACTGACCAAGCGCCTGTACATTATTTTTGCAAATAGCTAATGCTTAACACAACTTAAGTCGATGGCCTTAGGTTGTTGAAAGTAGGTGTAGTACCTGGTCATTGACTTTATTCAATAAAATGTTGTATAACTTAACAACGGATATGGAAGTGTTCAAAGATTAGTGTTCCAGTTGAAATTCTCCTACTAGCCTTCAATGCACTTGCCCCAATTGCAATACGATTTATCGCCATCATTGCAGAATTTCCAGTCGAAATACACTATCTCTCCATTATTGTATGCGTTCCAGTTGAAATATACTTTCATGCCATCATTGTGTACTTCCCAAGTGAAATACATTTTCCCGCCATCATTGCGTGCTCTCCAGCTGAATACACTTTCCCGCCATCATTGCAGGCGTTCCAGTCGAAATTAACTTTTCCGCCATTATTGCGTGCGTTCCAGGTGAAATACATTTTCCCGCCAACATTGCGTGCGCGCACACTTACTGCAAGACAAATTATCTGTGTCTGACTTGAAGTGTCACTTGTATGGCGCTGTTCGCGATGCGTTGTATACTCGAAATAAAACCAAACTGAAAAGCTGTAATAATGCTAAAGCAAATTTTGCCTGTAAGTATGTGCTTATAAGGTTACACATTGATGAGATCGTGCAATTGATTTTGAATAATGACAGCGTACGATTTGGTTTGAGTATTAAGAAAAAAAAATTGAAGAACAAAGAAAAATAGAAACTAAATTTATTCAGTTTGATAAACAGTTAATTATGAATACTAACAAAAAAAACTACGTTTCGTCGTCATCTCAACGACATTGTCAGGTAAGCTGGCAAAAAAAGTATCTAGTCAAAATATATACTCATACAATTGTGCAAATTTAGAATTAAGTGAAGCTAGAGAGTACTGAAGTGCAAAAATACAATAATTAATGAAGAGATTTCTGAGACAATTAACATACTGAAGGTAAATAACAAAAAAAAACTACAAAGAGCGTAATTAGTTGTATTTCCTGGCAGTCCTTTATTCTATTGCTAGCTTACTCTTCAGTACGCTCTATCTTCAACTAATTCTATATTTGCTTATAATTGTATAATTATAGATTTTGACTAGATTATGTTTTTGCCAGCTAATCTGATGATGTTGTCGAGATGACGGCGAGAAACGTAGTTCTTTATTGTTAGTCTTCATAATTAAATTTATTCAGAGTAGTAGAGATGAAAATAAAAATCTAAATCAAGGTTCAGCTTTTGTTTGTTGTGTTTAAAGATGGAGGATTGTGGAACACTGGATATATTTCTAACTCCAAGTCAGCGCCAGTGGATAAGTACTATGAAGAATGCAGCCTCCAAAAAACCTAAGAAAAAGATCACGAGACCAGAGGTTTGAATATATTGATCTTTCTTATGGCAAACCGTTACTGCCAAAAGTCATCCAGTTCTCTAAATCAGTTGAAAATACCACACTATGTATCGAGATATTCATACAACTGATCCAGCTTTCCATACAGTTCAGTTTCACACTTTTCCTATCGAGATACTCATACAATAGGTCTAGTTTTCAATTCAAGGTATTCAGTTGCACACTTTCCCTATTGACATCTCGACAAGGTGAAAAAATCTCGACAAAAACTCGACGAGATAAAGCAATCTCGAAGAAAACTGGACGAAATTAAGAAATCTCGACGAGATTTTGTGCAACATAGGGAACCCATTCTACGTCGAGGGGACGAAAGTAGCATGAGTACAAGTCTAGCCCATGTTTAAAAATGGCTGCTTCAAGCCCTGGTTGTGAAGGTGAACTAGCTGAAGAACTCCGCGACTCTTTTTGCTTGATTTCGACAAGTTGTTGAATAAGATAGACTCATATTGTGATAATTTACTTCTTGAGTATCTTGAAAAAAAACTTGGAAACTATTTAACAATTTTATTTGGTCTTATTTGTCAAATGGAGGAACCGACAGAAGATGAAAGTGACGTCCTTAAGTTATTACAATACCTTTTTAACCAGTCCTACGGAAAGTGGGATGAGAGTTAATATTGTCCAAACGTTTCGGATAACCGGGTTCATTTTTACATGCAGCTCATAATATAACGGGAATTATTTGATACAAAGGTCTTGTGTGTCGCACGTGTCACCAAACTCGTACCCAGGCTCTTCCCAAAGAGAAAATAAAACTGAAATGGTTTTCCTGTGGTGCACAAAATCTCGTCGGGTTTTCGTCGAGATTTCTTAATCTCGTCGAGTCTTCGTCGAATACCTTGAATTGAAAACTGGACCTACTGTAGTATTAGTAACAAGCTTTATTGGCATGATATAAAACAGTTGTTACATATTGCCAAAGCACTACTTTTCAGTACTACAAATTATAGCTTACAATCTTTTACAAAATGGATTATATAATCAAAATTAAATCAGCAAAACGATTAACAAAAAATTAATAAAACTTTACATGCTTCATAAATTAAACATTCTGAATTACAAGCTTCCTACTGTATGAGCATCTCGATAGGAAAAGTGTGAAACTGAATACCCTGAGTGGAAAACTGGACCAGTTGAATATTTCGATACATAGTGTGGTATTTTCAACTGATTTAGAAAACTGGATGACTTTTGGCAGTAACGGCTTGCCATACTTTCTCTAACACTTACTAAGTATGATATGTTCAATTTTATTTTTAGTTTTATTATTATCATTATTATTATCATAATAATAATAGTAATTGTCATTAACATCATTTTCAGCATTATTATTTTTATTTATCATCATCAGCATCATTAGCATCATTATCATCATATTATCATCAATATCATGATCATTATCATCATCATCATCAATATCATCTTAACCAGTAAAGTTTTGCGAGTTTTAGAAATAGGTTATGAAGCGATTGGCAAATAGTTAGCCCCTGTATTTCCAATAATCCTAATGTCGTTTTGTTTCACAGAACATGTTGCAAGGTTTTTTGTTTGATGTTGCTCAAAGCAAGAGATTCGAGGTGTTTATTATGACAGTCATCACGTTTAACATGGTGGTGATGACGGTCGAACATTACGATCAACCAGCTCAAGTAACAAGAGCTCTTGATATCCTTTTCGCATGTTCAGGGGAAGGGGTGGAGTTAAGGAGGATGGGCCTTAAGGGGAGGGGGTGGGGTTAAGGTTGTCCCGGGCAGTAATGGCGGGAAGACGTGTTTTTTTCCGCTCTCGCTTCATCTTTTATTTTTCGGTATTTTCCGT
>JAOBAY020000357.1:0-15664 GCA_025331085.2 Zoanthus sociatus | reverse complement strand
TGAGCTTGAATGACTAAAGTTTTGCCTTAAATAAATAAAGTGAAACCTCCTCAAATCGTGACATTTTCTTTACCGACAACGCCGCGAAAATTTTTTTTCCGACCTCCAAAATTTCAGTATAAGAAATTCGCCATCAGTTTTTCCTTATTTGGTCAAACTTAACAATAATGGCTCATATCATGGGCTTAGGGAACCAATCAGAAAGCTGGAAAATCATTATCCTTAGCAAACAATTTACTAACATAACTTAGCTTATGTATTTAACGTCAATACGCTAATTGTTTTCTATTCACTATAAATAGATTTATGAACTCAGTTTATTACCACACTGACGATGAGGGTTGTCCCTCGAAACATGTCTGTCTATATTTAAGTAAAAATGAACGAGAAGTTCACATAATAATAATAATAATAATAATAATAATAATAATAATAATAATAATAATAATAATAATAATAATAATTGGTTTGTCCACAGGAAGTTCTTCGTTTATTTTCGCTGGGTTTGAACCTCGAATCGTCTGCAGATAATTTATACTTTGAATGTGTGCATTTGCAACTTTCTCGGCTTCAGGTATTTAGCCTGCCCTTTCTCATTCCTTGCTATTAAATGGAAGCCCGTCAATAAGCAATCTAAAACTTTCGGATCAACTAATTCTTTCAAATATATAACTTTAGTTAGGTGAGCTGACCCTGATTTATCAACCTAAGCTTTAACAGTTTTACAAAAGCGAATAAAATCTAAGATTGTTCTGGTAAACTTTGCAATCTCGAGTCTTGGTTGTTTATCTTTCTTCCTCAAATTTATTAATTATTCATAAGGTAATCGACCAACCAATTGATGACGCCAACGTCACCAGCATGTGGTTTGACGTTTGAAACCCAATAACAATGTAATAACAATTCAGCCTTTACATTATCTAAATTCAGAATTATGCTAAAAACCGTATATTTTCTATAGATAATATTTGTCATGAGACACAGGTATATATGAGGCCCGTATATATTTTATGTGGAATTATCACTTAGTCCATGCATGGGCCACCTATGCTTGCACACAAAAATGTTTTTATATATTTTTGTTTGATCGAAATCGTTGTAAATTATTGTAAACCCGGCCTGTGCTAAACTAACATATTTAAAACTGTTCGGATTCACCTACCTGCCGTCCCTTCAGGAAGCTTTCTCTTCATCAGCTCTAGCACGTCTGTTCGTCCACTGGACCTAACATAGTGGGAAAAACATCGCAATATTCTACACGTTTGTTCGTCTGGTTTCTCCAATGTCTTGGAGTCGATATTCAGACGGGCTGCAAGATTGTCTGTAATGTCTTTAGCCGAAGATGAACTGATAAACTTCTCAAGGTCTTCCGTTGTAAGTGAAATGACTCCTTCACTTACAAGTTGTTCAGGGCTATAGTCTGTTGGTGGTGAGAGCTTAACATCTTCCATAAGGGTAGTATCAAACACATCTTTTCTTAAGGTGAGTACCTTGGAAAATGGCACGACATCTAGGCTTCCCATTGGTGTTTCTTCAAAATAAGATAGAAGAGTAATTTTAAAAATGACTATGTAACTGGATTTCGTTACATACAAACATGTATGTACTTTGGCCAGTATAAGGGGGTAGCCAGGATGGGGAGTTCCAGGGGTTTCAGAAGCCTCTCTCTCGCACCAAGATTCTTCACTGTGGTAATTTTTAGAGCGACCTCACTGCGATACTTGACCAAAAAAACGTTTGGTGATTTGGAATTCCCATCTCCACCTCCCCAATTATGAAAATGCTAGCTATGCCCCTGCAGTGCATCTTAAATTGAATAATCTCTAAAATAACTCAGAATTTTTTTCTGAGCATTCAACTCGAGGAACACTTTCTTTCTAACTTTACAACCGAGTTGCATACTTCGATATATCATCATTTGAGGAATAGAATCATATAGTAAATATGACCATCGGACATATCGAGCGAGCAGATGTGAGACGTATGTCCAGCGGGAATGTACAAGAACTTAGCCAGTGACCTGCTTCCCCATGTGGGTTTTTGTAGCTCAGTGGGTAAAGCATTTGATCGATAATCAGAAAGTTGTGGGTTCGATTCCCGTCGATGACTCAGAATTTTTTTCTGACCATTCAACTGGAGGAACACTTTCTTTCTAACTTTACAACCGAGTAGCATACTTGGATATATTATCTCTTAAATAATTCACGAGGAGCAGCTAAATTGCAAAATTATGATAAATGAAAAGTAAATATTAAATACTTTATTCAACGTCAGTTGGGAGAGAAGTGCCCATTCTTCCGAGCCAGAGCCTAATGTTTAATTGCTCAACAGCTCAGATTTTGACGTGAAAGTCGAATTTTCAGAGGAAGGAAAACCTGAGTACCCAGAAAAAAACCCTCGGAGTCAGATTAAGATCGACAAGTTCAGCCCACGTGCGAAGCATGGGAATCGATCCCAGGTCGTAGGTGTGGAAGGCGACTTCCCTGGAATTACAGAGAACTTTATGCTGAATCAGAATGTGACGAATTAATATTTTTGTTCAAAGAAAAAAACATAAAAAATGGAAACTTTAAAGAACTGGAGAGAATTATGCAGGGTTCCTGTTGCTTAGAAGCCAACTAATTCAGGCCTGTACGCAGGAAAGGTACGCGGGAAGCACAAGCACCGCCAACGGTCGTAAAGATCAACACAGTCCACCCGATTATAAAAGTAATGAATAAAAAAGTATATAGTCTACGATGGAAAATGATCATCAAAGCATATTTAGAAGCACTTTTATTTACCTGTAAAACAATGTCAATAATATATAAAAATAAAATCTAATTTGTCAGTCTAAACAAAAATACCCAAACTTTATTATCTTAATGCTTCCTGAATATATGAAACTTGTGATAAAATGACGTCATTTCTTATGGGTTGGTCCCAAAAAATTTCGTTCTTATTTCCCCCTTCCCTCCCTCAGCAAAATTTCTACATACGGGTTTGTAATTCAAGACCTTGTTAAGACTTTTAATGCCCAGAGTAAAAACACTTAAGACCAGTTTTTCAATACAAAAAAGATCAGAAAAAGAAATACTTAATAAGATTTCCTTAGCAAACAAAATACGCCTTCACAAAAATCTATATACAGATTCATGTAGGCGTGGCGCAGTCAGTGCAATGGTGGTCAAAAACGTGAAAGACGCAAACTTCCCGTTAAAATTGCTTCCGATAATTTTATATGTAGAAAGATTTGGCTGCAAGGAAAAACTCACTTTTATTTGCATTACATTTTATTTTAATGCCTTTTTTAAAAGACCTCAAAAAGAAATTATAGCAAATTTAAAACCTTTTGCAAAAAACAAAATAAAGACTTGTGATAACTTTTAATGACCCGAGGAAGCCATGTTATGGAGCTAAGCTGAAAAGTGCACTTCCAAATGAATAAATGCTTTATTAGCATGATTTTTTTACAAAATATTGCCAAAGACCTTTAGTATAAGCTTGAACTGGAACATTAACAACAACAACAACAACAACAACAACTGTAATAATAATAGTAATGATGAATAATAATAACTTAGTATATTCAATAGAAGATATTATTTAATTATTTAGAAATAAAGTCTGTTCTCTTCTTCATATACGTAAAAACATGTTTTGAAAAAAAGGCTTAAAATCCGGGATAATTGTTTTTGAATATTATTTCTATTTTTTTATTACTAAAATCAATAATATTTCTATTTCTTCTTATTTTTAAAATCAATATTCTTAACTACTAAAATTATAGAACCATTTTCTAATCATGCCCTATAAACAAAATTTTGTTTTTCCATGCAACCGACTTAAATTAAGCAAACTCTAGAAAACATACCTCGAACTGTGACAATACTTTGCCCTGGGACATTATCTAGCTGCACAAAATCTCTTCCTTGAATGCCAGAGTTCCTTTCGTCACTCTGTTAAAAACAAATGAAGGCAATCTCATAGAGTCTTACAATTAAAACTACATTTCACAATTTATTTCGTCTGGGCTATCATAAAACCCGTAAAAAAACATGAAAAAATTTTTTATACGTTTTATCGTTTCGTGTTGTTAATGCACGTGGCAATTACGTGTTGTTGTTATATGTCTTCATTTTAAGCACCACCGCCCCCCTCTTTTCCTTGTAGAAGCTCCTAGTACGTGGGCCTTCCCGGCAGAACGTGTGTGTGCAATTGGCTAGAAATTTGTGGTTGTTGTTACAATCAACCAAGAGGATTGCTCAATTCACAATGCCTGCAACCAGAACCTGAGAAAATCAAGGCCATTATAAATATGCCACCACCAACTGATAAAGAGGGAGTACAGCAAATTTTAGGAACTGTTAACTACCTTCATAAAAAACGTTCATCCAGAACAAAACAGAGACTCAGGGTCCCATTTCGCAGTTGTTTCAGAAAGACACAATATCTGTTTGGGATACATCCGAAAAGAATGTTTTTAAGAAGCTCAAAACGTGTTATCAGCAGCTCAACCGTTCTTTCCTATTTCCACAATCATAAGCAGAAAACTTTAAATGCTGATGTCAGCATCACTAGGCTAGGTGCAGTAGTAATGCAAGATGATCCATCGCATTGGATCAAGAAAACTTTTTAACTGTGACAAACATTATGCAAACATTGAAAGAGAATTGTTTGCTATATTACCTGGGGAGTGCAGAAATTCCATACCTATACCTTTATGGGTGGCAAGTGATTGCTCAGACAAATCATAAACCTCTTGAAGCCATTTTCAAGGAACCACTAAATGAAGATCCTCCAAGACTACAAAGGATGCTTCTCAAGCTTACGAAGTATGATTTGAATGTCTGCCGTCTTCCTGAAAAGCAACAGGTCTTTTCCAACCGCTTATAAGCAGAGCACCTGTAGACATAGCTGAACCGACTAGCAGTGACAATTACGAGATACAAACGAACCTCATACATCAATTAGGACTTGACAATGACGATGCTCTGCTTAAGTTTAGAAGCTACGCAAGTTCTGATAATACTTTACAGGTTGTTATAGTATATGTTCTTTTTGGATTGCTCTCAGACAAAAAGCAGATTGATGGCCGAGAATATTTTAGTTTTAGAATAAACTACTAAGGGTCTAACACGCAGCCTGCATTCTGATTGGTTACTCTACTTGAAGTTTATTTGTGATAATTTACTAGTAAAGAAAAGATGGCGGATCAAAATAGTAATGAGCTCCATTTTACTGTAATATCAGAGGATTTCATCGATTAGTAGTTTTACAGTAAAACAATTAAACCACTCGGCCTTGTGGACTATGAGTTTGAATTGACTCGTACTCCATTTGTCCTCGAGGTCTAATCATTAAATAGAGAAGAGCTCAGTGTTGAGAACGGATTGCTATTCAAGTCACATCGATTTATTGTACGAGAGATGAGAGTTCATGTGCTTGATGAGATTCACGGTGCCCACATGGGTGAGTCAAAGTGTTTAACATACGTCATAAATGGAATGCTGTGTCGGAGTGAAATTCACTCCGGCCGACGAAGGACTCCAGTCCGAAACGTCAGTAAAAGAATCATTTCCATGCACCACGGTGTACAACTTATCCATTTTTAAAAAAACTGTTTAACATATGCTAGAGACTAGCTTTTCTGGCTCGGTATGAGTTCACAAGTAAGAGATAGAATTCGATCATGGAATCTCCAGTGACTTCCGGAATCAACAGCAAAAAGAAACACTCAAAGTCAAACCATGCACATGACGTTTCTGGGCTCCCCTGGCAGAATATTGGTAGTGAAAAACTAAGTTATCAGTGTTAATGGTTATCAATAAAGTAAACATAATTGAGAGTGAAAACCAGTTCAAAGTGATTGCAAAAGAATGGCGTTATAAAAATACTACCAGTTGAATACTCTCAGTCAAATGGAGCGCCAGAGAGGGCTGTAGAGATAAAAAAAAAAGCTGATGCTGATGGAAAGGATTCATTGAGGACCTTCTCAAGGACCACAATACACCCCTTTAAAGACATTGGTCTATCACCTTTCCAGCTGTTATTGAGCCCAAAAACTCGCATTATCCTTCCCACTCATAAAAGGCTGTTCCTCCTAACCTATTAAACCATAACATAGTCGCCAGCACTCAAAACCCGTCAAGACAAAGCTAGATTTATTACAATCAGACTAGCAAAGACCTGCCAACCTTAGAATCTGAAAGCCGGAATTTGACCAAGTGGTATAAAAAGCAAGGGAGGAAAGCTGAGGTGCTTACAAGATGAGATTGGGAAAGTATGGTGGCCTAGAATAATTATATAAGGAGTTTTGTACTATTTTGCTCATGCTTGCTTTGTTTTGTTTGTTTTTTTTAAATAGTGAATTACAAGATCACTGGAAATCTCATAAAACAAATACGAATTAATTGAAAAACTTTTCAAAAATAAATTAAAAGATTCTATATACCAAAACAAGTAATCTGAATTGAATCGAATACATACAAACTAAACTGAAACGAATTCATTTAAAAAAATTGAATCAAAGTGCCAAAACAAAAAAAAAGTCAAATTTTGAAATAGAAAAAAAAAATACAGATTAAGTCAGGCCGACAACTGTCATAGCCCACGGTGTTTTGCGGTAAGCGGATTGGCAGCAAAAATCTTACTGCGAGAATAATAAATGATGCCTTGATTTGTGGAAAAACGATCTCGTGTTAATGAGTTCAAAGTTACTTTGCTACATAAAACTGAATTTTGATGAGAGACTTGTCGCTTTGAAAGCTTTCAGGAAACCTCCTTGGCCGAGCAACATTTTACTGATGGTAACTCTGTCCTCTCAGACCCCGATTACATGAGACGGGCTGGCCTGGTTGAGCGGGCTGAGTTTTTCTAACCAGATTCTAGTTGTTCGCATGAAATCGAGATCTCGGTAACGTAACAAACCCTCCGGGAACCCGGCAAACCGGGTTGAAACTTTGTCATATAATTGCACAACCGGGCTGACCCGGACTGACAATCGTTAGAATATTCAAGTTACTTGTCCACTCTTTTTTCTAACAACGTCGAATTTTTGAGCTGAGGCTTCATGTAAGCTTCCCATAAATTTGAGCCAATGAAAGGAAAGATAAAACAGACCCTAACCCAAATTCAGCCAATCACAAAGCTCTAAGATTTGTTCAAATCTTGAATTTCATGGTAAGCTTACAAGCCGTACTGTCCGAAATTTCAGTCTTAATGTTGTTGAATACATCATTTAGCAAACGAAATGGAAGATTTTCGCAATTCTGCCATATTGTAAACAAATACGAAACTTTTAAAAACTTTGCAGCCCTGCCGGTCTGACTAGTATCGTGTAATACCAGACTGAAGGTTGTGTTTCAGCTCGCTCAACCGAGCCAGCCCATTCCGGACATATATTCAGGGCCTCAGGTAGATGTGACCAGGAGATACCCTGCAGATTGAATGTATATTTATTTTCTATTTATTTTATCATTGCACTACCATTTCTTGCCTTTCCAGCATACTATCTCTTTCAATTTTTCTCTTGATTTGCACTTCTCAACTTTTTCATCTCGTTCTTAAACTCTTCGTACGAACACTTTCGTGAATCTGCTATACTAGTGCAATTAATACCAACAACGTGTGCACGTGCGTAATCGGCTCTGCCTCCGAATACGCTTACCGCAAAACACCTTGTTTTTGGCCGGACATAATTTGTATATTTCAAAATTAGATTTTTTTTTCAATTTGATTCTTTTTTTTTTTTAATGAACTCGTTTCAGTTTAACTTATATGTATTCGATTCAATTCAAATTACTTTTTTTTGGCAGAATCTTTGTAATTTATTTTTGAAAATGTTTCAAATTAATTCGTATTTGTTTTCATGTAATTTCCAATGATCTTATTAAACACTACTTTAAAAAAAAGATTAAAAAAAAATTTGAAAATTTCTTAAAAATTTTCAAAGAAAACAAAGCAAACATAAGCGAAATTGCACAAAATACCCTATGACAGTTCTAGGCCACCATAGTAGAGTATTCCGCAGAAAGAGACGTCAAATCAAATCCACGCAGCTTGACCTGCCAGTGCAATTCCAGCCAAAAACAATAACTGTTACTATAAGCTGTAGGCCTTCAAGTCTACCGACAAAGTCACAGCCATCAATGGTTTCTGATAAACAAAAAAACAGACCACCAGATCAGGAAGAGTAATCAGAAAGCCTAAAAGACTTATTGAGTCAACTTGATTAAGTGACATCTTGTTTGTAATTATAACTTGTTTGTTAAGGGGGGAGATGTTGTAATAAGTCTTCATTTTACCCTACCCCTTAGGAGCCCCTACTACCCGGGAATTCCTAGCAGAACGTGTGAGTGTACTTTGGTAGATGTTTTGTTGTTCTTAGAGTCTACCAAGAGAAAAAGTCATAAAAACCTGAGTTTAGCGTGTAACTACACGTCTAAAAAAAATACAAAGACTATAAAAAAAACACAAGAAAAACTTTGAAAAACAGTTTCAGGGGTAAGAAACACTTCATTTTCATATAAACATTTGTAATGTTGTAATGTTTGGTTATTGCGATAACTTTAAAGGGGCTATGTTACAATGATTTTGTTGTTATGGGTCAATTTTCCGCAAAAATCGTTACTAAGTGGCTTTACTTACGCAAGCACAAACAGTTCCAGATAAACTGTGAGGTGAATACCTCATAAAACGTTTAAAAACATTGTGACCTATAATAAGTTTTTTAAATATTTTTAGCTAAGATTGCATCAAAACCTGAAAAGTTTCGCCATGTTGTATTTAAAAAAAGTAAAAGAAAAAAATTAAGGTTACGATATATACAACTAAAAAGTAACACCTCACAGTACCTTCAAAAACTCAAACCAAACTTCAAATGCTTGCGTGTTTATTGTAGTGTCTCTTGGTGCATTACATTCATAACACCTAACTGGTTCTTCGGAACTCTGCAGTTCTTCTTCTGATATGAAATGTTTGCAGATGTCCTCACTGCATGACTGTTTTATATGCCGTTGGCAAATCTGATCTGAGCACACAGTACATTGAACACAAAATTGGTAACGTTTTCTTCTTAACCACGAAAACTCTGTGCACAAACTGGACAGAGTTTCCACCAGAAAACACTTTACCTCTCTGCAGATGGACGAGTATTGCTTTGAAGGTTGGTTAAGAACTGTTATCGAAATAGTACTCTGGCGGCAGGAAACTATGAGGGAATATTCACCCGAGGCTCCAATGTAAAACCTGGCATAATTACAAAATAATCTTGGTTGCCGTTTCCTGGACCATCGTTTTGAACACCAATGCATAAACTGGATTAGGAGTCGAGCGAAGAGGCCCATTGGTACTTGTTCCTCAATGAACTGTACATACAATGGCGGCACATCACAGGGTAATTTATTAGAATCGTCAGTAGGATGCGACATAAGCATGGAAGGTACCAAAAACACTTCTTCACCATTCTCAGCCGGGTATCTACACAACAGACAAAATTTCTCCATGACTGATAAAAAGAGATCCATTGTTTTAGTCTCTCGGATCAAGTCTTTCCAAACGTGCAAAGCAAGATTCTTGGTTAGTACTCCGTCTGTTTCTAGTCTCTTCCAGTCCTTACAAAATGCTCGGTGCTGACGTTCTTTTGGAACCACTGTGATTACTTGCTTAAATACGTCAATCAACCACTGAGTGTCTATGATAATCAAGTTACCCAGCTCCTCTGGTTTATCAAAGTAGATCAGCACCCTGTTATCGTGGAGAAAGTTCATTAAAGTATAAAACTCTCTTTCTTCCTCAATCCCACAAACATCTCGTGCGATCTCTTTTGCCTGACTAATCTGCAAAAGATTATAACCATCTGCAACCAGAGACTGAATGGCTTTCTCGAACTGAAACCATCGGATGGGAATGAGAGTCGATTTGATTGATAAACATTCTTTAGCAACTTCATGTATGACTTTACGAAGGTGTCGAACTTCTTCATCCTCTAAACCTTCTTTGTTTCCGGCTTTGGTGTTGTCAACAATGAAGAAATCGCGCAGCAAATGATCGTTGTATTTTTTGCTTTCAATGTTACAAAGTATCTCTCGTGCAACCTCCCTGGGATCAATATCGTTAAAAGGCTTATCGGCCCAAGTGCAGACAAGAATTACTGGTGGAGCTTTTGGTGGTAACTTGTCTGAAATGGATCTGCTTAGGTCCTCACGATGCAGAGCGGCAACAGATGACATCCAAAAGTGAAGTATATCCATGTTGGTTACCTCTGATGCATAATCTTCTACTCTCTTATACGAGCCCTGTTTTTCAACAACTTTTGCCCGGCCATTAAGATCTTCACTCAACCTGTGAGTGAGAAGAAATATTCCATTCGGAGAAAGAAAAACAGGATGTGTAGCATAATACACTGACTGTCCTGCAAAGTCCCAGATTTTCAGGTGCACCTCTTCTGCAGTAAAGCCATGATCTTTTTCGGCTAGCATTTTTTCAATCAAAACTGAAATTTCCTCGGGCACTTTATTGTCTTTGTTGACATCAGTTTTTAGACTGCTTAAATTGCTTGAAAGTTCATCCACACTGCTAATTTTTTTTTCTTCTTTAGCTTCTTCTTGAATTAACATGTCGAATGTCTCCCTTGAATTAGCATGACAACTGGTTTTTAATTCCTGTGCAACCAGTTTAGCAGTTTGATATTCATACGAAAATGTAGAATTTCCCTCTGCCGCCGATTCTGTCCCAAGTGTTTCCCATGATTCTGTGGTGATCTTACAGAAGGAAGGATCAACATCAATACCATGAGTGCTGTCCTCTTCTGGATTGAATTTCTCTCCGGTAAGTGATTTTTTAAGGCTTGTCTTTCCACTCCTGTTTTGGCCAATGATCATAAGGGGGATGCGTTTATTAACAATCTTGCCTTTCTCGAGTGCTCTATAAAATGCGTTACAAGCATTTTGGCCCCTTGCAAGTATTTCTGGAGGAACTAATAAAAAAGAATACAATAAGAAAAAAATAATTTAACAACCGAACATTCTTTTCTTTCAATTTAGGATTCAGAAATGTTTTGGAAACAGATTTTACTAGTACGAGTCTTAAAACATGTTACACTTTTCAAGATAGTAAAAAAAACACGAAATTAAAGAATTACAAATACAAATTCTTAAACAAGCGGAATAAAACCATACAAGACAACATTTAAAAACAACTTAAACAAGATACTGTATGCATTGACTTAAACACATAATTATTACTGATTCTACTGGAAATCGTATCTTCTTTTAATACAAGCCTGCGCACTGTGTTTAGTTATAGAACCACGTATGAATTTTACGTTCACGAAAGAATTTGCCACTGATGAGCAGCAGAAAGTTCATTTCACATTCACATTACTTTGTTCTTTCGTAACTCTCTGCGATTAGTTCGTTCAGTCCACTTTAGCTGTGTCATGAAATCGCGCTTTGGGGCCAGTTCATACCCTTTCCCCTTTCAAAGTCAAACTCAATTAAAGAAATTGATAATGTTTAAAAGCTATTTACAAGGTCAGTGGCGTTTGGAAAACTATAGAATAACAATGTGGCTCTACTGAGAGTTAAAACATAGTGGCACTACCTATCACAGAGTGTATTATTTCTGTCTTATTTTATGATGTAAAACAAACTTTATTTGCAAAGATGGAGGAGAGAGTATAAAGGATGTTTCAAAAGTTCGTTACGATTTGTTTTTTTCTAACGTTTCATTATTTATTTAACGTAACTTTTCAAAAATTAGGCATATTATTTTTTGCCTATTTTTCATTCAATAATTTCAATTATTAGTAACCAGAATGGCCGCCTTTATTTTTAAAGACATTTTCTAAGCGCCTAGGCATAGAATATGCGAGTTCCTTTAGCGTTTCAAGAGTCACATTTTTCCATGCAAAGTGTAGTCGCCTTTTAAGCTCTTTCACTGTTTTGGGAGCTGGATCTTTGTACGTTGTCTCGTCAACGATACTCCAAATTTTTTCAATGGGATTGACGACAGGAGAGTTCGCTGGCCAGCCATCCTTGGCTATAAAGTTTGGCAAATTCTTTTGACACCATGTCTGACTGGCCTTTGAAGTGTGAGCCGGTGCTCCATCCTGAACAAATGTCATCTCTTTCTTTGAGCTAAACAATTTCCTCTCTATCGGGCCACCGGTCACCTGACGCCTTGATGTCCAAGGACAAATTCAAGTTATGACCCTTCCAGGAAGATTGGAGGAAGTACGTACGACCATAGATGGCCATGAAATACTCCCGTCAGATGAATTGAGACTACTTGGCTTAGAGATAGACAGTAAACTCACCTTTAGTTCTCATATACAGTCAATTTGTAAAAAAACCAGTAGAAAAATTGGTATCTTGTCTAGACTCAAAAACTTAATTCCATTTAATGCTAAGTTACATATCTATAAGGCCACCATATTACCTAACTTAACTTACTGCCACACCATCTGGCACTTTTGTCGATACTCTGATAAGAGAAAATTAGAGAGGGTCCAAGAAAGGGCACTTCGCATAGTTTTTAAAAATAAGTCACTCACTTATGAAGAACTTTTGAGCAAATCTAAGTTAACTACTCTTTACAACAGGCGGTTACAGGATATAGCTATATTAATGTTTAAATATCACAGTGGGTCACTACCAACATATCTAGAAGACATATTTGTTTCTAGAGCAATCAAGTATAATCTTAGAGATATGAATAGTACCAGTATCCCTAGATTTAATACTATAAGTTACGGTAAACACTCGATTAGATACTTTGGACCACTACTATGGTCTAAGCTTCTCAAGGATGTTAAAAATGCAGCAAATTTAATTTAAGTACAAAATTAGAATCATGAATATAGAAGGACTTGTAGATAATTCAAATTGTCAGAACTGCCATTTATGCAATTCATAGTGATTTTTTAAAATTAGATTATTTTACTGTGTATAAATGTATATATTAGGATATATTAGGATTTTTTTTTATATATTTTATATTTTATAAAATAGCTCTCGATTACCATATGTTTACTTTTTCTGTATTTACGTTGTGTCCTCAATTAGCTTCATAGCTAAATATATTGACACGTAAATAAAGTTTATTATTTTTATTATTATTATTATTATTATTATTAACCCTTGCCCTGCTAAAAACGATTTCATATAAATTAAAACTAGCCTAACTTTTGAACCTGCTGATGAAACCTTATTAAATGACCATTTATTTTCTTTGTTATTGCAAGTGTAATCTAGAAATGTCTATGGTTTTGACTAACTCTGCAGTTTTCATTTTTTAAGAAAATTAAAATTTTTGGCTTTCAAAAATCTAGCATGTAAAGAGTTAATAATACTTCCTCAAAAGGAGCTTTTCAGTATCACGTTAAAATCGCCGTCTCTCCATATTCAGTAAGCAAACCAGTTGCCTGTTTACAAGACATGGTAAATTTCCCTTTGGGATCACAAAGGCAAAACCCATTCAGTAGTACGAGTCGACCTGGTAATCCGCATTCAAAATCCTCGACTCTGTCCACTGAGCTTTGGGCAACCATAGCTTTCTAAACTGGTTGGTTTTTAGGAAGTGATTATGTCTTAACTTTAGATATCGGATAATTTGGATAGTATACGTATGTTTTGAATGGTCTCGGCTACAAGTTTTCTTTCATACCGCAATGACATGGGTAATACGGTTAGTTGTCTCCAAGCTGTAAGAATGGGCCCTTTGCAGTTAAAGGTCACGTGACCACAACCTCCTTAAATTAATTAGTTTCGACAAAATGATTTTCAGAAATGGAAAGAGCAGGTTGAAATTAATAAGAAGGCATTTTTTCGACTCTCAACGTTTAGTATTTCAAAAATGATAGCGAACATAAAATCAAAGTTTTTCTAAGGAAATGTATGTGAAAATGGTATTGAAGAGCAAGCGTTGCTCTTCAGTCATACAAATCCTTAGAAAATGTCCTATTTTCCGTCGCTTGCCATCTTTTACATCTTTGAAATCAATAGTTGAAACTTTGCCATTTCACTAATGTCAACCTGTTCTTTCCATTTCTGGATTCAGTTTTGTCACAGCTAATTGATTTAAGGTAACTATGGTTAGGTGACCCTCAACTGCAAAGAGCGTATTTGCAGCTTCATAAAAGAGATTAAAGTAAAACATAAGTTATTTGTATATCGTCTACGACCCAGGCGAGACGGCAGCATCATAAGGGAGTTTAAACAATGAGGACGGCCACGCCGAGGACGACGACAAAGAACAATAGGAAATACAATAACTGCACGTTGGAATGCACTGAGCTGAGCACCTGCACGGAGTAGTCGCTATAATTACAACGTGAAAAGACCTTTTTAGAGTTGTGGAGACTACCAGAACGTCACTGCAAAAACTTTCTCAGAATTTGTTTAGCTTTATGGCGAAACATTTAATCGTTTTTCTATTCAGAAACTTTAAGACAAAGAAACAAAACCCTAATGACCCACACAAAGAAGTAAACAGCGGATCAGAAATGTAATGTTTTTGTCGTCGTTCACGTTCCCGTCCTCGTTGCTTAAAGTCCCTATAGAGCCGTGCAAGTCTGAAGCTGGCGGAAAAAAAAAACTTGAGTGACCCCGGTCAGATGTAAGTAATGCCAAGTTTTATGATGCAATGCCAAAGAGGCCTTTAGTCTTAGAATGGACCAATCACAATATGTTAACCGTGTGACGTCAAGGCACATTGTGAACAAACAGCGCCTTGTTCATTTTTATCAAAGGCATTTTATCTGACAAGTATGTCGTAGAAGAGAAACATTTTAATACGCAAAACAAATTGTAACAAGTCAATTTTTTGCGTTTGGATGGCTTTCACACGTAAAGTACACGTTGAGATATTTTAGTTTTTTTTCAAACAGCAAAAGAGAGCGGCAGTTCTCAGTACTTGCACAGCACATGCAATTCTGTCGTCCTCGTGCTTTTGTCTTGCTTAATTGTTGGCACTTAGCGATAGCTATTACTTGTTTTATAAAAAAAATAAAACATGTTTTCGGTTTTTTTATAGCCTGTAGAAAACCGAAGCAAATGGTTGGGAAAATTCGATAAAAGATCAGTAAAAACTCGAGACACAGTCGATAGGTTTCACCTGGTGAATACATTATTTCACGGAACGAAGATGTGTTGCTTTAAGTCTTGATATTTTACAATAATACGCTGGCGTTTTCCAGTAAAATACTGAGATTTGTTGTCATCTGCTAACATTTCAATGTTACATGCAAGAATTTATATAATAATGATAATAGTTTCATTAATTCATTTTGATGTTTTGTGTTTAAGCGCTGCTTATTCGTATTTACGCGCTGTTTTATGTATTAATGCGCTTTTTTGTATTTATGCGGTTATTTTTTGTATTTATGCACTACTCTTTTGCATTTATGCACTCAGTGCTCATTCGTATGTGTTCGCTGCTTTTTGTATTGATGCGCTCAGTGCTTTTCCGTATTGATGCACTGCTTCCCGTATTGATGCGCTGCTTCCCGTATTGATGCGCTGCTTCCCGTATTGATGCGCTGTTTTCCGTATCGATTCGGTGCTTTTTGTATTGATGCGGCGCTTTTCGTATTGATGCGCTGCTTCCCGTATTGATGCACTGCTTCCCGTATTGATGCGCTGCTTCCCGTATTGATGCGCTGCTTCCCGTATTGATGCGCTGT
>JAOBAY020000296.1:0-15670 GCA_025331085.2 Zoanthus sociatus | reverse complement strand
ACTCGATGACTATTACTAATAGACCACTAGTAGCGTAGCCAATCAAAATGCAGGATTTGCAATAGTCCACTAGTTGGATGATACTAATTAGTAAATAGATATACCGGCCTCTGTTAATTTTATTGGAGGATATAATTGTCCGCGTTTCTGGGGCGGATCCAGGGGTGGTTCGGTCGATCCCCCTAAACGGAAAAAAAAAACATTCTAACACGTGTGGTTTCTGAGAGAATTTACCGAACATCAACCTCGTAGAATGTTACTCGTTGATCCCATTTTTGAGGAATCTTAAGCGTGACCCTAGGACAGATTAAAGAGCAAAGACAACTATATTACAGTGATGTTAGTTTCATTTTCTAGAAGTCAGTTGATCTCTATTATTGTGAAGGTTTAAACGTAGTCCTTGTTTATTAAAATTGCTTTAAAAAGAGATAATGTTTGTTAAGGTATTAAACCGTCCGCCATCATCCCTCAAAACGCTGGAAATCGCAGTTCCGAGGACTTGAATTTCAAAATTTCCCGCGGGAGCATGCCCCCAGACCCCCATAGTTGGGTCCGTTTTCGGCCGCCCATTTCTTTGAACCCCCCTTGTCAAAATCCTGGATCCGCCCCAGCGTTTGATAGGTTTTCAGAAAATTGAACAGTTGGCCGAGAAGCGAATCTTCAAAGACAAGTGAAATTTGAGGAGAATGTTTTAACCAAAGACATGAGGGATCGTGAACGCCGACAGCTCAGAAACTGATTTTCCTTTCTGGTTTGCTCTCTTATTTGTGCGGATCATTTTAGTGTTTTGTTTCTTTGCCTTAAACTTTGTGAACAGAAAAACGATTAAATGTTTATGAAGCTAAACAAATGTTGAGAAAGTTTCTGTAGTGACGTCTCCGTAGTCCAGAAAACTCTAAAAATGGTATGTTCACGTTTTAATTATAGAGACAACTACGTGCAGGTGCGTAGCTCGATGCATTCCAACGTGCAGTTATTGTATTTTGCCGTCGATGTCGCCGTCCTCATTGCTTCTAAAGTCCGTATTGGTAAAGATCGGAAGACTAGTAGAAAGTTGAATACAACCACAACCAAAAGCACAGAAATAAAAGTTTGCCGTCAATTATGTTTCGTACTGCACCGGGGGGTGCACTTTAAGCTTGAGTGGACCTTAGGTTATCAGTCTCTAAACAATTCTGATATCTGATGTGTGTAACAGCAATATGTAATCCGGCATTGTGAGCTTTTCTTTATAAGTTCTCTTGCTTTCTTAGACCGCTTTGAAATTATTTGACTATTTTCTACTCATGTTCGTGAGGTTTTTATTGACAACAAGGATGAGAAAACATGAAAAAGTCGAAAAATATCTACTATATACAGTCCGACCTCTATTAAGCGGCCATCCTTGGGACTTTGAAAAGTGGCCGCTTGTAGAGGTACAATATAAAGTGGATAGGAATGGCAGTAAACACGATTTTATTGACTCTGTATAGCAAAATGCATGCTTTTAAAAACTGAACATTTATGAAAATAAATCCAACATTCATTGAAACAAAACATCAAGTGCATTTCCAGCCCATGCATAGTTCTAGCTCTAACACAGAGAGCACGTAGTTGAAATGTACAAAGTTTTTTCGGGTTGATAATGTACAGAAAAAATGTAAAACAACGTTGACAAGTTTCTTAGGCCTTTTTTCATCAACAGTTACTATATGCGAAAAAATTTAGCTCAAGATACTGTATTTCACGGACGTTTTAAAAAATAATCCGTCAATGCTGTTTGCCGTTTTGGGACGCGGAGTTGCAATGACGAGATCACGTCATTTGCCTTCCTACAGCTAGGGCGAGGTCTTGGTACCCATTAAACTTGGTAAAGTTCCGGAGTTGATCAGTTACGCGCAAGGCTTCCTCTTGATTGATCGCTCTTCTAATTCCTTGTCGTAGTCGTCAATTGAGGAGCCTTCTGAAACGAATTGAACGTCCAACTCATCTAGCAACTCACTTCTTACCTCCTCCCTCCAGTTTGGGTTACATGGATCGATGAGGCTGGCGCAAAGTGCGGTATCATCATCACAGGAAACACACTCCTCAACAGAGCATTCAGCATATATCCGATTCATTATAGTTTTCAGGTTGGCCGGATGTGATAAGTTTGCATGTGTACGCGGCTTATGACTTGTTATAGTGGAGATTAAATTGCAGTTCTTGTTTTATTATTATCAGTTATCACCTTATATCATCTGTTACCATTTTACTTGGACAGATAATTTGCTGGCCGCTTAATGGAGGTAAAAAACCATATAAATAATACACTTGCGACAGCAAAAAGGTGGCCGCGGCCACTTAATAGAGGTGGCCGTTGAATAGAGGTATCAAGTACAGCAGATTAGTGATAAATAAATCGGGACTTTGAAAAGTGGCCACTTAATGGAGGGTGGCCACTTAATAGAGGTCAGACTGTAGTATCTAATGATGCCAGAAAGTGATCTAGTCAGCAGTATAAGCAACTTAAACTGAGAGATAGAAGCAAGCTAGAAAAACTCAGGGTCCGGTTCTATAAAAACTCTGATCAACTTAATTCTGGTTTAGGATAAAATCAAAGACTAATGTTTTGATAAGTGTAAAGTTTTTGGTGATGCTTTCAAAATTCTGCTCAGTTTTACCAGACAACAAAACATGTTAAATCCAAAATTCCAGTCCATTAAGCAAACTATAGAAGGTAGGAAACAGAAACATGGAATAAAAAATTAATCCTAGGTTAGCACTAACCAGGTTTTGAGGAACCAAACCCATTGGTTTAATGGCCTGTACTTAAACCTGCATGTTACTTTATATAACTTTTTTCTAAATTGTTAACTGCTTAATTACTACAAAGAGGTTGCATTTCAGGTAATGTTGATCTAGATGCATCATCTGTTTAATAAAAGTTCACAATTATTGTGCATTAAAACAAAGTGTTATGTTTGTCAATACAGAATACTCTAAACAATTGTATTATCAGGGGTCAATGACAATCCGGGGGATACTAAAAAAGAGCAATATAGGTGTATGCCCTTAAGCTCATCATATATACCTGTTAATTCTCCTTGATAAACCAGACACAGGCCAGCCTCCAGGTTTTGCTGTAAATCACCTGCAAAAGATTTTTGCTAAATTAGCTAGCATACATTTACTGTACTCTCCAGGATTTTCATTTTACTATTTTCTCAAAATGACAGTTGTTATATATATATTTTAAATAAAATGTTCAGGTTTTTGTTTCTGGGAGTAATGACACATATGCTCTTCCCATTTATTAATAAAATTTTCTTAGAAATTCTGATTCTCTCGTTTACTCCGACTGTCTTGTTGAAGATTATATCAGTCAGTAAAAGAGGAAGAATCTTTTAGCCAAGACACAAGTTAAAGTCCTCACCTTGATTTTTCTCTGGGAAGGGGAGTGGTCACTTTATTATCACGATTTTATAACCAAAATGGGGTACTTAAGCTTGCTGACAACAATTGATGACAAAGGATGACTAGTACTGGTATATGTTAAAAAAGAAGCTAAAACTTGATAACCATTCTGTTGAAGAGCTCCTAATACAAAAATCCAATACTTTTTTTTATTTTAAAAAGTAGAAGTGATGGACCATTCAAGATCTAACTTTTTATTTTCATACTCAGATCTCCCTTCAGTGTTCATGGGTACATAAGAGTCTGAAGTATTAAATTTTCTGTTAATATTCCCAGCCACATGCAACTGTTAGTAAAAAAAGAATCGGACTGTTCAGGTATTGTCGACAAGACTCACAAAAGTAGACAGACAATTTAATCAATAACATGTTCTAACAACAACCCAGCTCTCTAATGTCATTCCATCAGCATGCAGCTGGCTTTTAATCAACTGGTCGTGGGTTCTAGCTGATATTTGATTTGAGAAAGAAAGTTTAAAGTCAAACAAGGCTACAAATTATCTTTTCAAAAAGGCAGAAATTCATTCAAAGATGTTCATTATAGGCCATATTATACATTGTGATCTTGAAAAGATGAAAATAACTCTATAAGCAAGGATGAGGATCAAATAATAATTTTCAAATCTATATTGCGCTGTATATACATCGGTGACCTTGACTTCAACAATTGCCTCTTTATGTGATAGGTAATGATAGACTCTTTCTGAACATTAATTAGGGTCATTGAATATCTAAACTAGTTGTTAATTAAACTAACATATACATTTTATTCTCACATATAATTGGCAGCTGATCCATGATAAAATGAGTCCTGATTATAATTAATCTTAAGATTTATAATTAATACTTTATATTCCAGTAATACCTAAGATTATATATTAATTAAGCTGCAGTCTGAGGAACGCTATATAAGTGTGCTAAATAAAAAACATAAAATATAACTAAAGGTACGTAAAGAAATTTAACTTTAAAGAAATATAAAAAATAAGTCACTTGCCTGAGATTTTCTGCTTCTCTTCTACTGGGTATGGTGTACAAGAAATTGCAGAGTCATATGCACTGCATCTATAAAGTGGTTTACGGTCGTTGCATTTATAAATGAAAACAACACCCACTACGATGAGAATTATGCTGCCAACCACACCAACCACTATATGCCAAACAATTGATTTGTTTGGTTTGGTTTTCTCTTCTGATATAGAAGTTTCATTATTTCCTGGTGTAACATTTGAGGAATTTGTTGGGGCTTCAGTGATGGGAAGTTCACATTTGACACTCTTTATGCAGTGCTTTTCTCCATCCTTTATACACTTCTCATGTTTGTCCTCTTCCTCTGTATTGTTACAACAGGATTGACATGGCAGGCACTCCCCAGATATGGTGGGGTAAAATCCCTTGAGACATCTACCACATTTCCTATTCTGATCCAGCGTGCACTGTTGGATTACATATTTGTTTTTGCCACAGATGTTACAAGGTTTGCATGAAGCAGAGTCTTTTGTATCTGAAAAGGATGTCCCTTTAATGCAGGGCTGACAACCCGTTTCTGTGTCTGCTGAAATGTTTTTTCCACATGGTGGGTACAATTCGAATCCACTAGGGCAATCTGGACAGTCCCGACAGTACTCAGCTGTTCCACCTCTTTTACTGTGAATGATCCATTGGCTTGAGATCATACACCTTTTTGACGGCAAAATATTACATGTAGCAGACATTACAAGCATCCATAATATTAATGCCAGTAAAGCAAGTTGGTGTATCTGAAAGTAACAATTTTTTTTAAAATTATGTCTGATTACAGGAGAATAGCATACATAATTATATATATTTAACAATTATCCCCCAAAATGGAGGTGACCAGTACTGGTGGATAATGTTTACTGCGCCTCCAAGCAGCAAGGTAAATGTCTATCACTAGGTACGACACTGAAGGGGATAATTGTTTTAGTATTAAACTAGCACTGAGGTGAATAGCAGTTTTTAAAAAAATAATTTATTTTAAAAAAATCTTTATTAAAATCTGGCCAAAAACAAATTTCACAACAGTTTTCCACAATCTATCTCACGCACAAGAAATCAAAGCGCAATTAACTTTTTCACAGTTGAGTGACTGAGGTGAATAGCACAGGATATTTGGTGTTTGATAAACCAATCAGAGGATGCAAAAAGTGCTATTCACCTGTTAGCTTAATACTAAATATATACATATAATATATAAATATACTATTAGAGTACAATTAATAAATATGTTATATACAGTACATCAATTAGAGTATAATTATTTTTGACGAATTTTTATGCAAAGACCATGATTAGGATATTAACATTTTACTGTTCTTTTTTATGTAAGAACTGGCAAAATTGAAGTATGTTTTGCAGCTGTTCTTATTTGTAACACATATAGTATTTTTCTTTCGTTTCTCATCCCATGACCAGCCTCTGTGTGTTCTTTCTTTGTACATGTAGTGATCATCAGGCCCACCTCCCACCTCTACGACCCGGGATTGAGTCCTGGGCTCCACATGTGGGCTGAGATTTGTCGATCTCAATCTGACTCCGAGGGTTTTTCTCCGGGTGCTCCGGTTTTCCTCCCTCTGCAAATACGACTTTTACGCCAAGATCTGGGTCGTTGAGCGATTAAACATTAGCCTCTAGCTAGGAAGAATGGGCAACCACTTCCTTTGCAATTGACGTTAATAAAGTATTTATCATAAAAATATGAGACAGTAAATACTAGTCTTGTGATCTACTGGAAGCTTTACAAAGAACATTTAGGTGTTTTAAGTATTTAGAAACGGCGATATCTTCGATTCAAATGTTCTGTAATTTTGTTCGTTGAATAATCTTTGGCATTTGTAAACAATCTTGTCTTGGGGAGCTCACTTCGAAACCATATAGTTGTATTTCAATAAAGCAGATCGTAAACAATGAAGTCATTAATAATTGGCCTATATGAGAATGCCATGCTTGTTTACCGCATAAAGAAGTTTACACGGGAATACAGGGAAGACGGGAGCCAGGGGAATTCCTTACTGTACCCTTACTCGCTTCAATTTTTGGTATCCCTGGATGGATTTTATAACGGTGACCAAAGATTCTACGACATTTTCAACATCAGTTGTTAATTTTTGGTCTCGAGATCAACACACTAATTTCTTCATTCTTCATGTAAATAATCTATCAATACAATCACTCCGACGAGGTACTCCAGTCCGAAACGTCAGTATAAAAAATTATTTTCAATACAGTGTAAAATCTATCCTTTTTAAATCTATTTCTGTAGAAACACCGACGCAGCATTCCATTTGACCTTCTCTATATAGTTGTATTTCTGGATAGATTTTGAAAACCGCCAATAAAGACTGACATCATAAACTATTAACGAAATATTCAATTCTGAGTAGGCTAAATGTTTGCTGGTATTCTTAATTATCTTAAAACAAAACGAAGTAAATTAGCCTATAAAGACTGCCTTTCTCGTCGTTAAGACTGAATTAAATAAAACATCTCTACGAGACCTGACCAAAACATTTAAGACGCTCCAATTTAGAAGTAAGACGAAAAGGGAATCTCTTAAAACACAGGCTTTAATTCTGATTTACGAAGCTTAGATATTTAATATAAAAAAGTCTCGAAAGTGATGTAAAACGATTTATTTTACTTTTTAAGGAAAACGTTAAACTATACAAGTACCTTCTTTCGTTTTAGGTTTTTCCTGAGTTGCTGCGAAACGAGCTAGATTTTTCAGCTCTGGTTCTGAAGCTTCCGAAGACGCCCGGTCTAACGACTCGGTGGAGTTTCCCCACCTAGGACGTTTGTCAAACTCCGATCTTGAAACACCTTGCTCAACCAACCACGAACCTGGTACCCATCCTTCTTTTATAGTCCCATCAGATACCGTTTGCACGAAATAGAGGTCTCGGCCCGAACGCAACACCCTGACCGGCTCTCCTCGTTGGATGAGGAGTTCCTGAGTCTCGTGTTCGACTGTGTCCTCACCAATTTCATAAGTACCACCAAGTTCAATGTTCTACGTATGAGAAGAAAAGTGTACGAACGGTTGGACGAATGAAAGAACGACTAACGTATGCCTTATTAAGTAAGATGTTAATGGTTAGTGTTATGAAGCACTGCATACTTTTGATCTAACTCATTTTAAAGGGGCTATATGTCACGCTAGTTTAAGATTTTACCAAAATCCCAAATGTCTTGCGCCCTCAACTGAATTCCAAAAATAATGGTCTGGGTTTGTTATTTAAGACTATATTATGAAGTTTATTCTGTTTCCTGTCATTTGTTGCTACGGATGGCAAAGATGGAAATGGATTGAAAACTGAAAAGTTTAGACCAACCTTTTTAAGCTTCGATACTATATTAACAAAAAATACCGAAAAAAGTTATTCTGGGTTGCCCTTTTTTTAAAACATTTCATTAGATATTCAACTCACAGTTTGTTAGGATCATTTTCTGGACAAGAAAAACCACAAAGTAACAACTTTAGCGAAAAATTGAACCAAAACAACAAAATCTTCGTGACATAGACCCTTTAGTATTGTGCAAATTAGGTGGCATTAGACCTTTCTTTACCAAAACTATTTGAATAAGAGCTGTTATGAGTATAATAATATAGTTGTACTAACTTGCTTATCATAGTTTTCATATTAATTTTAAGCAACATATGAGCAGTTTGCTGTATTGTACACTAGCATTTGCATATAAACGTCTGAATGAAATTCTGGAAAAAAATTAAGAAAATAAACGATTGAATTGACAACGTGTGTTTGTATTGTTGGTTTGTTATGTACACATGAGAATACTGGCGTGTTCGTTTTTGCAAAAATTGTTAAATTTAAATGGTGAATTTTGCCGTTGTATGTGCATTTGCATAAATTGGACCAAGCCACAAACCACATTTTTTTGTTGTTTAAGCTTTTTATTTTTCATTAAGTATTTCGCTCTTGCTTCTTAGTGATTTACGCTAACGCCTACTGTCAGCTCAATTTATTTTGCTCCGTCTCAAACGAGAGTCTTACGGCAGTCATTAAATCAAACGAATATCAAATTCAAAATCTTGGTTGCAACGGTAAGCTTGTGCTTTACCATACACATAATTGCAATAAACCTAATTTCACTTATTTCAGGGATTTTTCAAAAATGTAAGAATAAAACTAGATAGTTTTGAACACAACAATACAAAAATCATGCATTCGGTCATCATTCAGCAGAGATTATATTATTTCTAAATTCGTATCAAAAATGTTTTAAGCTTTGTTACATCTTTTTGTTTCTTTACAAATAACGCCAATACATTTGTCTAAAATAAAAAAAAAATAAAAAAATAATTTATACTTATTTCGCAAGATGTTCACCATATTTCTAATTCTTGAAATTTAAGATTCCTAACAGCTGCATTAACAAGCAACTTCTCGATAGTATGCACTGGTTTTTAGCGTTCCAAGTACCATTGATTGACTTAATAATGTTCCAACATATCTATAAATACCGTCAACCACTCATCTCGTGGCTTAGAACATTGTCTAAGCTTTCCTTAGATTCAATTGCTGTTAACTTTAATACACTATGGGCTGCTGTGTTTCAGTGTCTTGTAAATCTCATACTCACAACAGAACTAGGTGGTTCGGGAGAAGATGGTGGCGTTATGGCCACATATTGTTTCTCCACTTCTGCAAACATGGACGTATTAAGTGATAAGGTGACCGGTTCATTCGTCGTTGTAAAAAACTTCTCACTTCCTTGTAGTAACTGCTGATTTCCGCTCACAATGTAGGTTGATGTGTGTTGTGTGTAAGTGAAGGATTCCACTGCAAACAAAAAAGAAAAATAATATCAAAAAAAGTGTTTGAGTTTGAAGTACCTTGTACCTGTGTTCCTACACCCTAATCATAAACCTACTCATTAACGTTTTAGATAGATTTATAAAACAATTTAGAAAGTGCACGCCTTTCAAGTGGTCAACAAGTAGGTACCCATACCAAAAATGAAGTAATTTTTAACGTTATGATTGACTATCTCTATATGAGCTGTGGAATTCACAGTTTCATAAAAAGAGATAAAACCATTCAGTCAAATTAAACGTCGATTATATGGACTCTTCGGGAACTCGTTAAATAGTTCGAGAATCGAGATTCCGGATAATCGAGAGTCCGGATAATCGAGAGTCCGGATAATCGAAAGTCCGGATAAGCGAGAATCCGGAAAGTCGAGAATCCAGATAATCGAGAGTACGGATAATCGAGAAAATTAGTATTGAGATACAATGTAAATAAAAGATATATAAACAGGTGAACAGCAAAGACACATCTCAATCATGAAACTTACACACTACTCTTTATAAATTTACTAAATATTCACTTTTTATTCAGATATTCATAACACGCGTGTTTTTTGCTTCGTTTGTTTCGTTTGTTTCGACAGCGGATTTAATCGCAACTTCGAGTTTTCAATACGACAACTCACTGATATTCATGAAAAAATGGGACCAGAATAAATAAATCGGGTTAATCGAAAAGCCATCGGATAATCAAAGTTCGAGTGCATAATAGACGACATTTTCTTTGCAGAAAATAATACTTTATTTATTCAATGACTTGCTTTCGAATTCTCCCTAATATTCGCTTCACTAAGCCATGAGGGCACAGAAAATTTTTCTTATTTCCTAAACTATAAATAATAATTATAAAAATAGCTAACACATCTTCACATTAGATGAATACCTTAAACTAATAATGAGATATTTTTTGTTCGCTTTTTGGCAGTAGCTAATTGGAATAACCTATTTGAAATGGTAAAGTAATTCAAATGATTAGCCGGTTTGTATTGAGCTCTGAGCTTTTTACAATGCCAATCCGCATTGCTGATTTGTGGGGACGTTTTTATCACTGCAAGAAAAACATTGTACCTTCTATGATACCAGCTGTGTTGACGTAAAAGATTTTTCAACACAAAACTGAAACAAAAATTTGTTCTCCAATAATAGGAAGTCCAGATTTTAAGCAGATTCGTAAAATATCATGTTACACCCCCTGATATTGAAAAAACAAAAACTACAGCAGCAACAAACCATATAACAACTGTTGTATTGACCTAAAAGTAAGAAAGAAGACAAAATCTTTTCTATCAGTTTCTCTTACCGTTGGACGGATTCAATATTTTTCTGATGTCTCTCACCCATAATTGCTTTGTTTTTTCTGACTGTGTCTACAATATAGAGAAATAAAATCAATGCCCATCAATGGTGTAATGTGAACTATGTCTGTTCGCTAACTCGCAAAAACTATTTTCAGCACTCAATGCTAAACTCTCGTTTACCACAAAACTTACCACAATTACTTGTACACTAATAAAAATTGAATGTCCATAGATGTTATACATTATTAATTGGCCCATTTAAAATGACCATCCCTCCTAACTGTGGTTTCATAGTCCCGTTGGTTAAAGCGTAGAACCAATGTTGCACAAGTCATAAGTTTGAACCCGATGAAACATGGATTTTTTTCAGACTTTCTTTTTTGCATTTCCTTAAATTGCGTACATATCCCGACTATCATTCATAACGTCAACAAAGCGAATAACCTTAGTCTCAATAATCGCTATAAAATTCAGAGTGACATCGATAGACCCACTAAAAATGACCTTCTCTCCCAGCTGTGGTTTCATAGCTCAGTTGGTCTGGACACTGCAACGGTACCGCAAAGAAAATTGGTTTGAATCCTGTTGAAGCCTGTACTTTTTTTAAATGTTTCCTTTCACATTTGCTTTAGCAGTGCACCTAACCGCGAAAACGGTTCATAACGTCTCACCATATTTATGTGAACGCAACGTAAGCAGTACAGTCACAAAAGACTCAAATCCTTAACATTGGGAGATTTATTTTAAAAACCTTTCATCCCACTTAAGTCTCTTGTCTTCCAATTTTCTGTATAGAAGTTTCTATCTGGTACTATATTAAGGTCAGAGTGATTTGGATTAGGGTCAGAGTGATTAGGATTAGGGTAAGGGTGATTTAAATTAGTATCAGGGTGATTTGGATTAGGGTCAGGGTGATATAGATTATTATCAAGATAATTTGAATTAAAGTCAGGGTAATTTGGATTAGGGTCAGGGTGATTTGGATTAGGATCAGGGTGATTTGGATTAGAGTCAGGGGGATTTGGATTAGGGTCAGGGGGATTTGGATTAGGGTCAGAGAAAGTTATATGTATATCAGTAATGAGCCTATGTTTTTTAGTGGACAGGGTCAAACCTAGAGGAGATGTTTGCCGGAATCCTAGCCCGAATTACAGTGTCATGAAACAGATGGAATGGGGATTAGGGAAAGTGTAACCCTTTTCCGTCTACAGTTCAAAGACAGTTACCTCAACAGTGTGGAGAACAAGTGCTGAAGCCATGGAGCTGCCAACCCAAATCATGAATTGCTTCGACTGGCCTTCAACATTTTCAGTTAGGCCGACATTGTCTGGCGATAGCTGGGGGAAAGAAAAACAAATATAATCTATCGTTTGTATGCATTTTAGTTATAAGAGATAACACATACTAAGTGCTATGCTTTTTTTTTTTTAAACTTGATAAAAACTAAACTAATTCTACGCATGTATTGACTCAGTTTGCAAACTGTAAGAATGAAGTTTTTGTTTTGATATTATTAAAGCATACTCAAATATTTACTCTCCTTTCACTTCTTTGGCTTTTGTCTGTGCAACATCAACATTTTTTGAATGAGCTGATCTGTCTAAACCGTTCTAGAGATTGTCATGATGACCTAAAAGTAACAACTAGATATTTAAGAGCCAACTGCCTTATCAGCCAACAGAATCACAATGCACAAAAAATATCAATAAAATCTGTACAATGGTAACGCTTCCTCTTCCTTTAATCGATGAATAGATTTGCCAAACAGGTTAGGATGCTCTTTACGTCAAATCTCTTTATGTAACCACGGCATAACCTCACCTTTATAGCACATTTAAAGGTGTACTTGTTCCTGCCTTCTTTCTTCTTTGTATTTACAAGAGCTTTTTCAAATAAAAACAGTTCGCGTTCTTTGCCCTTTCCACGAGCTTTCCCGTCCCAAAATAGAACCGAACCCTGAGTGAATACAAAATAAATAAAAATAAGTTGCACTTCAATTGACATTTGAACGCAGTTTAACTTTTTAACGCTGATAAAGGTTACGGCATTTTGACAAAAACGTCCCATTTTTTGCATATTAAGTCATTGACAATATTTTATCCTTCATTATAAAGTATTTTGGAAAGTACGTGCGTTTTGATTGGTCAACAAATGTGTTTTCATAGCGCTACAAAACACACAAATTATGTGAAAGATATGGTTTGGCTGTCTCCAAGTTGTGAGAATTAATAGTTTAATGAAATAAATGAAAATATATAAATAAGCGCGTCGTATTTTGTCTTCTCTTTGTAAGGTCGAAAAATAACGATTTTACAAACAGAACAAAACACGTGCTCCGTGGCTTCTTAGCCCGGTGCAAACCCTTGCAAAATTTGTGGAAATGCCCGAGCAGGTGAAAATCCTCGACTGCGTCTCGGGGTTTAGTTTTACTGATCTGCACTCGAATTCTCCTAAACGTTCGTCTTGGTTATCCCTCGGCAATCAATGTTTTACTTTCTAAACATTTCATATCAGTATTTCGATTGTTATGAATACCTGCTGTAGGTTTTTCTGCACTGTGATTGATTGACCAAAAGAGGGCGCCCTAAGGACTTAAGTGTATATATAAGTTCGAGACGTCATAAGCAGAAATTAGTAGTGAAAGGTTCTGATTTTATATATCATTTTCATTTTCTCGTAAAGTTTGGTAGCAAGGTTTGGTGGATCTTAGTAAATTGAACAGATATATAGAAAATGCTTTTGACATCAACCGGAAAAAAATGTGCTAGTTGTCAGCCTCCCATCGCTCAGTCAAAATGAATTCGGAAATGATTTTTCCAAATTTTAAACACAAATTACACCATAAAAAAAACAAACAATCGCAACTGAAATCTTTTTTTGCCATCACCATTAAAAGGGTAAAGACATTTTGTACATACAAAAACCCCGCAGCTGATATATACATTTTAAAAGATTTCTATCAAGATAAAAAAAATCAGGAATCACAAAAGATTTCAGCATAGATACAAACTGCAGATTCCACTAACGATGAAATGATGATAACGCAGATCATTATGATGACTGCAGTAAATTGCGAAGAAACGACAAAAGTATAACAAGTACTCACTTGTCTGATGAATCTCCCGAGGTCGTTCAGCGGAACTTCACCCTGCATAACCAAAAAATTGAGAAAACGTATACCTGGGCTCCATATTTAATAATTACGTCTTGCAAAGCACTGTGCTATTGATCTAGAAGCAATGAGATCGAGATAAACGGTGCATTACAGGAAGTTGCCTGGTAAAGGCCATTTAGGAATACACGACTAAAGAAAACTGAAAACTGATAGACGCAATACGTTTCGATTAAGATAGCGATTTGCAACAGGAATTAACATTGAATTACAAACTAAAACAGAATCAGGAAACAAAACGGGACAAAAACAGTAATCGTAACAGGTTTCGCAATTTTAGAGGAATTTGTGTTTCATATTGAATGTGATATTAACATTGAAATCGAATTAAAATAATCTTGCTAGGTTAAGTAATCATTTTTAAAGTCGAGTATGAAAAATCGAATATTTAAAATAACTCAAAAATGAAATATTTAGGCTCATAGCGGAGACCAATAGATAACTTATGTTTACATATTTTATAATTGATGATCTTTTGATAACATTATTCTTTGATCAACCCTCTTGAATAGCCTTTAAAGTTACTGTAGGTGGTCTTACCCGTCACTTTTCTAGTTGTCTCAGAGAATATGTAATAAATCTTTTAATGTAGATATTTGTAACGTATATTTGTGTTTATAAATTGTTAAAAGCAATCGGAAAAAATATTAGAAATGCCTTCAACATACGTTGTATGATTCAATCAAATGATACTTGATAACTTCTTCATGTGCTTGTCTTCTTATCTGAACGAAGAACTCTAGACATTTCATACAATCGTTTGGTTTCTTCTTTGCACGTACAGTAAACTTTAACAAGTCCTAAGAAATGAAAAAAAGTTGAAGATATAACTGGTGTATACATTCAATTACGTAAACCATCTCTTAATTCTATAACCATTGTTACTATTGTACCTAAATACTGTCATTATTGTATCAACTTCTCCACCTTGAAGATGGCATATATCAATATATGCCGAAACATGTCTGTGCATGTTGAAATAAAAAGTGTTGTGTATTTTCTTAAAGTATAATTGTTTTCATGATATGAAACGGATGGGAAAACTATCTCACCGCGTGGGTCATTATATAGTTTCTTATTTCTTTTTTTTTTTAATTGATAAATTATATTTATCTAAAACCTCAACCTGTCCAACAAAGATCGTAACAATGCTTTTTCTAATGTTTAGAAAACAATAAAAAATGCGCTAATGAATTTTACCTTCAGATATCGCTGGTATTCTTCAAGTCTCTGAGATGGTTTACAGAGATAGTCATCAATACTAAACTGATCATCGGTGTCTTCTTGAAATTCCTAAAAGAAATAAATCTATTTGTCAGCATACTCAAGACAATTATAGTCTTATAAAGCAAAACCCAAATTTGGTTGAGTTTTGCGGACCTTTTGTCTAAGAAGCAGTGGGCATGTTTTGAAGAAAACATTTTCAAACTGAATTACCTTTTTCCAAATACAGCAGGTTAACATCAAGGTGCAAAAGGGTATCTAACTCAGAGGAGTGGAGCAGCTATTTAAGGCGTAATAAGAAACTTAGCGATGGATATGAAATGATTTCTCGCCTTGAAATACTACGGCTGGAAATTTGTGCTTTTGTCAGCTACTTGGTGTACATACCTTCCAAAAGTCCTGGACTTCTTCGTCTTTGAGTAGTTCCTTAGCAGCTGGTCTACTGACAAGGAATTTGTGATATAACTCCAGCTGTGGTTTCTGCACGAATAAAAGGCAACAATTCTCATAAGTTTTTAAACTATGGCAGAAAGAAAATTGCAGGTAGTTATTGAAAGATTACTTGAGCTCCACAACAACAACAACTACTACTATTATACTACTACTACTACTGCTACTACTACTATTACTACTACTACTACTACTACTACTATTACTACTACTACTGCTACTACTATTACTACTACTACTA
>JAOBAY020000220.1:0-15670 GCA_025331085.2 Zoanthus sociatus | reverse complement strand
TTTTCTGTCCAACTAGTTGGGTGATACTAAAACAATTAGACCTCTCAGCCTCATGGACTACGAGTTTGAATAGTCTATTCGGCCTACGGCCTCATGGACTATTGACTCGTAGTCCATTCGTCCTCGAGGTCTAAATATTAAGTGGTTTCTCAAACAAAATTAGAAAATAAAGAAAATCAGTAATTATTACTAATTATGTGTTTATTTTACAGTTGTTTTAGAGAGTCATTTCCGGATGCTTGGTGTCAATGTATTTTATCTCGGATCTCATGACGGTAATTATTTAAATTGTAATAGATAACCGAAAGGCTCTTTGCTTTTGTCTGGTTTATGAGTCAAGTCAATGTTCGTTAAAAGGGCTTGACAAAGCCAGTCGATCTGTTACATTCTTTCATTAATTTTGAGTAAAGTAACAAATGTTATTTCTAAACAGTTAACGTGGTCAATTAAAACTTTTCTCCAGTTTTCAAACTTTTCAGTGCGCCCATTTACCATAAAATTGCAAGCATTTAAGATCTACGTTTCTGAGATATAGCTTCCTCCTTAGGTGTTTGAGTGTAGGAACAAGGTCAGTGTTTGTTAAAATGGCTTGACGAGTACAATTTGTTACAATCTTTCTTTACTTTTGAGTAAAGTAACAAACTCTTCTTCTTTAAAACAATTGTAACAAGATCAAACATAATTTGGTATTGGAAAGCATAGTCAGCTGAAACCAATGTTCAAGCAAAGTATATTTTATAGTATTATTTCTAGCAGTTTACTTTAAATGTTGTCTTCTTGTTGTCTTAGGAGGAATCGATTCATTGATGTCAAGAGTGGACGATGTCACTTTGGAATCTTCTTGGAAAAACAAACTACAACTCACCATTTGCAATATGAAAGTCTGCAAAATGGTTGGAATGAAGATGGTAAATATTTTCGCAGTTGCAAAAAATGTTGGTTTATATATGTATCTTTCATTTTTATCTTATTCTAATAATATGGTTACAAAATCAGTTATAGTTGTCCAGCATCCTTTGCTTTTTGTTTGTTTTTGGTTTAGCTCAAAATAAAAAAAAATAAAGCCTTCTGGTCCAAACTTATCAAGTAAAGGTGAACCAAATGAAATTGTTAAGAATAACCAGCATTTTTGCTGACTTCCGATTAAACTAGAATTTGGTTACAAGTGTAAAATATACTTACCAAAAGCCTACAGTTCTTGACCGCTTAAAATTGAAATCGTCAACAAAGACTTCCAAACACCAATCTGACTGTTTAAACAACTTAGCTGTGATTTCTTAAGACAAACTTCGCGATAAGTTTAGCGCTGTTTCTGTGTTGTAATGGATATTTTATAAAGAATGTATTTGCTAAAAGAACGTTTTTGTTATCTGATTCTTTCAACCACTATAGCTTCTGAAAAAGCGCATGGTACATAGATACATACATGGGCTCAAAGATTTTATCACTTTGGTAGCAGTTAAATTGACAAGCTTTTTTTCAAGTGCTAAACTCTTATCTTATGATTTTTAGTTCACTTGCTACATTGAGCTGTGTAATAATGAGACAGATTGCAATCAATGACCTCAGAGACTTGTCACTTATAAGAAGCCACTTTAAGTACATAACTGTAATAGATGTTGTGTGAAAGCGCGAATTAATTGCTCTCTTGTTTTTGTATTTTTAGGAACCATTTTGTTGTCGTCAGTCACCGAGCAGCTTTTTGGAGATACCCCATTTCACACTGTCGATGGTGAAGGAAAAGGCGAGTGTGGATGTTTTTTTGTAAATCGATTGATAAAATTGTTATGGTTAATCAATAATATTGACCATAGTAGAGGTAACTCCTCGGCTGTAACGATAGTGGTCAATTTTTTTTTCTCCTCAGCTGTGCAGTTTACCAATTACAAATTAAAGTGTTAAACTAAAACGTGTCCTTGGCCCAATGTAACATTACCCTTATACGTGAAATACTGGGCAATATTATGTATTTGACATTAAAACGTGAATTAATTGTGGAAAATAACCATCATTCGGGTCGACATAACACTCTTTGTCGGAGAAATAGTCAAACATTATAATTAGTATATTTGTTTAATTTAGATGCAGTTATTAAAGTTTGAGGAATGAAACCCATAATATGTGGCGGTATTTGGCAGTTTTAAGCAAATTGACTATTTTGCACGAAAACACAGCGATATTTTTTTATTAATATCACTCTCCTCCGTACTTTCTCATGCTTGGGAAATAAATTTGGTTCTACAAGTATGATTTGAAAGTTACTTACCTTAGCACTTCTCGTAACTTGTTATACACAGCAGGCTGCAGAATATTCCATCTGTTTAGGCCATAACAGAATTGGTTCTATTTTTCAGGCAACTTCAGTTTCGATTGCTCAGGTCTTTGTTTCCTGGGATCCTGATTTGCATATGGCGCTTAATGATAGAGTAAGCGAACTTGCAGAAGATGGAAACAATTTCAAAAGTAAGAAACAATGAGAAAGCGCAAAAAACTGCGTTAAATCTGTTGGGTTGAGCTATAAGTAACCGTCTATAAACTGTATATATAAGCATTCCAGCAGGGTTGCATACTTTTAACATTAAGGTGTTCTCCGATCCTACAGTGTTTTCACAACCTTTGAAAGTAGACGCTTCATTTTGTTGAGTAGGAGTTGGGTCCGATAGAAGGACAGGGGCATGCTCCCCCGGAATCCTTTGAAATTCTAGACTCTTGGTGACGCATTCTCCAGCAGTTTGAGACGCAAAATGGTATTTTCCGATACCAAAAAACATTGATATTTTTATTTGTTTCTTATAACTCCAGGCAAAATATCGCACTTCTTTCGTTCAAACAAGAGGAAAGAGAAAATAACTGCAATTTTGAAAGAGCAAAATCAATTATGATGCATGTGTTTGATAACAAATTAAATAAACGTGGACGGAAAAAATGCGTAAGGGAAAATTAGTGTCGCAAATAGAAAAGTTGCCGTCGGATGCGACGGCTAGCTTTGAAAACACTGAAATCCCATAAGGCGAACTTTGCAGCAGCAATGAAGTATATACTGTCTTTCATGCTTAGATTTGTTGTCATACTTTGCTTTACGGTCACACCAAAATAACATGGTTTTTGTTCGGTAGGAGCAATTGCATAACCTGTTGTATTTGAGACGATTATGGACGTTTATCGCCTCATGTACAAATGCCCCAGACACGTATTGACCTACTAGTGATGTAATCAAATCTAATTTGAAATAGTGAAAAGTTAATGCTTGTGGATAGTGGTTTAAATAATGATCAAGTATATAATTATAGCACATACGTGCTAGAACAAAACTTGAAGTCACTAAAATTGGCATTAAGTCCATGTTGCTAGTATGTTTCACACCTAAATTCTACCATAAAAGTAGTGAGCCTGAGTGAGTGTTAGCAGCCATGGACACCTGGTTTGGTGTTGTAGAAACCCAGGGCTTAGTGCATACCGGTTAGCTACCATGACTAGATCTTGTATGCAGTTTCAGCCTTTTCGGGCCTTATCAGTATGCACGCCATTGCTAACAAACAGGTCCAGCTTTGCTGAGACTGAGATAGTAAGTAATATTGAAAGGGTGATGCTTGTGGGATGTGGCTCAAACTTATTCATCGTCGTAAGTAGATGAAGCGAATGTTTGTGGCGTTAACCCTTCACTTCAATCACTTCGCCATTAAACTTTAAGACTTTTTAAAAACTCTTAATCAGATTTTAGGCTAGCCGATATTTTGGTTGATTCAGGCTCCATTTTAAAGAATAATTCACATGTACTTAATCAAAGAAAGCTTTGCTATTTCTTTGTTATTATATTTTACAATATTAGATTTTGCTACTTTTTGTTTTTGTGTAATCCTACGCAACAGTTTCTATGCTAAGAATTCATCAAAAATAGAGTGGTGGTATCAAAAGCTTGAACAATAAAGATGCATGATTTTCATTGTAAAAAATCATAGTAGAGGCAGTAGTCTCTCGATAATCTTTTTATTTTCAAAGTATTTGTGAATGGATCTTCATTTGTAAACACAGTGTTGTTCAAACCACCGCGTCAACAACCCGCAAGTCCAGACGAGAAAGTTCCACTGAGGAGCAAAATTGTTAGTGTAAAGTTTGATGTGGCAGCCTTCAGACTTCACATGCAGACATCCTGCTCTACAAGGTACAGTATAACGTTTCTCCTTGATACGATATTGCTAGGTTGTACTTAAAATTTGTGCTTTTGTGCCTTCTAATTATTTGCTTAGTGTATAGAAAGAGTATATCTAGAGTTTCTGTATTACAGTTTTGTATCTTTTTGATGAATTAAACTGTAAAGCCCTTTATTAATACTATAAATTTCAAAAATTTAATATTTTTTTGCGGTTCCTATGTTGTTTTGAGTCTGGAAATGTGCAAATAAGACAGTTTTGGGGCTGCTGTCAATTGTTGACGGAGCGTTAAATGCCATACACCATGAAGTCCTGGTACATAGAAGTAGGAGAAGGTACTTGTGCAGCTCAAGGTTGAATATTAACACTATCAACTCAACAATGTCATTTGTTAACGGTCTAAAACGCTGCGAAAAGCAGAGAATTTCAGTACTTTGTTTGTCACGTTTTTTCTTGTTAAACACTAATGATAGCGAACGACGTCTTTTTGCTACGTCACAGGTACCGGTCCCCTGCCGCTCGGTCAAAATTTAAATTCCAAACCGTTCTTTTGATGAAAAAGCATACTTAGGTGCGGAATTTTTCTTCGGTTATTCAAATTCTGATTTCATAGATGACAATAGTTTTCATCTAAAGGATAAAAAAAGCGGCGATATAGGGATATAAACTGAGCTTTACAAGCATTATACTTTACTGAAATTATACATGCAGACGCGTAGCATAGATGAAGGTAGTAACAAGTGAATAAGATTAGATTTAATTCAAGTCAGATATTTATAATTTTTACAGTAGAATTACATAAATACATTTAAGATATTAATACATAAATACATGAAAGGAAAAACGTCGATAATCATATCTAGATATAAATACAATTAGTAATTATATTTATAAATTTGAATACATCGAGTTAGGGTCATCCTAATATAATAGGCTAATCAAGTAACCATAGCAAACTAAACCACTTTCCTCGGAATGTTAAAAAGCATTACTTTGCACGTGTACATCTATCAAATAATTTCATTTACTTTTTTCGAAGCGTTAATATTATATCACTTATTTTTAGCTTTGGAGTACAGTTTGCCTGTTGCTTCGTTGAGATGAAAGGTTCAGCGGTTGTAGCTAATGCAGAACAAATTCACTTGTTGTTTAATGAACAGAAAACTGTTGAATTCGAGGTACGTTTCTTTTTACAATATTTCAGCTTGCAAAGAGCTCTCTCATTGGTTAGTTTTAGCCAACTAATGCAAAGCCTGCATTTCGATTGGCAGCGCGATTTGTGGTAATTGATTAGTTGTACTAAAGTATTAGAAAATGCGTTGTTTATCAGAAGTGTTCAACAAGTAACCTTAAACTTTGTTGTAATTTAACCTAACTACCTAACCTAAAGACGACTACTCATTGTATCACTCTAAATGATTTCACGCAAGTTAAGGCAGTAATTACAGTCAGCGGTCAGTTAGAAAAACAAAAACCGTTGTGCACCAATTTGAATTCATTTCCACACCTGAAGAAGGCTAGTTTGGCTAGCCTAAGTATAGTACATTGTTTCAATTTTATATACGTCGTGTGGGCTTCATAACTTATCATATTTTAGTTTTTCTAAAAAAAATTGTCAGCAAGAGTCTTAACTCCAACGTTAGTGGTTAACATTATTACGTGGTATTTCTTTTAAAAAACTAGGTCAGTTAGAGAACGTGACAGTTTTTACACGTTTGAAACGGTCTATGAAAAGTTGAAAATCCCTTTGCGTAATCTATTTTGTATTATATTATTGAATTTAAAGAAACGAAACAACATATCTAAAAGAAATTGATATATAGAGGATTACAACGGTAGCGCGAACATATGAAGTTTATCTTCGAGTGGAAAAAATATTTCAGATAAACCTCATAAGATCAAGTCAACAAGTAATTTTCTTTTTATGATCTCCAAACTGTCTTTATCACACTACACGGGAAAACAAAGGAATGACGTCATCAATACCTTCACAAGTGAGACTATGGAAAATATGTCACTCGTATTCCTGATGCAGTTTCATATGAAATCTACGAGTAGCGTATTATACAGTAAAATCCTTATATACATCTAATAAAATTAATTATTAAACCATGAATACAGTTTACATGAATACAGCAGTGTATTAAACTTGATTATTTCATTTCGCTATGTATTACTGGATTATGAGCTCATTACTATGTGCTGGTCTGGCAGAAATTCTCATGGTCGATTTATACTTGATTTCCAAAAGACAGAAAGAAAGATAAAGAGATAAAGAGTAAGAAAATGCTGAAAAATGGTTGATTTACATTTCTTAGATATTATAGATGTATCATATTTCTCTTTCTTTTTGAAGTCAGATGTATATCAACCATTTTTTAGCAATATTTTGTTTTCTTTATATATCCAAACGTTATTTTAAGTGATGGTATTTTTTGTTTGTATTAGGATGTTTCTATCATAAGATCATCAGAAATTCAAGAATTGGCATCTCTTCGACAGTCATTCAAGAACTTGAGGACGTCATCCAATGTCGCTTAGTAAGATCTAAAGATCACCTTGTCGTTTTTGTCTATTTTAGCTCTACCTCAACAAGTATCGAGCCCTCTTCCTCATATGTTTTTATGTTTCTACTTATTTGTAATTAAATATATATGTGTTTATATTTATATATTAGAATGTTTCTTGTAGTATTATCCGTTTCATTTCCTTAGTATATTTTGTTTCTAAAAGCTTACTGAACAATCGATACCTTGCTTTTCTTAGTTTTCTACTACATGATTCTAGTCTAAAAAGAAAAAAGGATATCTCTGTAACTGTTATGTTAGGCCTGTCCAGTATAATTATTGATATTATTCAGTTTAAATTCTTTGGCCTGCCACGATAAAAAGGTCTTCGTTACCTAATTGGAAAATTTGCCAGATGAATGCACAAGCTCGTTGTTTTCTTACGAGAATAGAAATTTTCTCCTTCAACTAGACTACCAACTGAAGCTAATTGTATTTTATATTGGATCAAAAAGTGCCGATCGTTGGCGAGAAGCACGGAAGCAGCTCTAATTTAGAAGCAAGCTACAACTTTTGTGTTTCTTCTTTCACAGTGTCGTGAGGGTTGCTACAACGGAAATTCATTTTGCTTATGAATTTGATTTTGCTGCTTCGAGGGATCAGGTAAAATGTTCCTTGCTCGACAACGTCTAGGGTATCGTCATGTAAATAATGACCATTTATTTGTTTACACTTATATTTGTATGGACAATGTTAGAAAATGTTCTAGATATTTTTCATAAATATGTAAACCTAGATTACACTTTTCCTAAACTCTAACATTTTGGTTTTTCTGAAAAGGCATTTACAAAACTTTACCTCTAAAGCGATAATAAAAAAAATATACATCGTGTTATTTTAATTAATTGTTCTTATTTTTCTTTCAATGTTTTGTGCTCATCTGTACAAAGGTTGGTGCTGTTTGTTACAGTTACTAAATATAGATTGGTTTTCTTCAGTTAGTTAATGTCACCAAGATGCTCAAAGCCCTTCACAGAAAACCTCGTGGTTCCTCTCATGTAGAGTCCTTACCGCCTGACTTGTGGTTTCAGTTTGAGGTTGGAGTTAAATTTTGTATTTTTCTTAGAAATGCTTTATCCCGTCCGTTAGCGTATGTGAATTTTCTTCTGTTTTTATGTATTTGTTATTTTTTATAGCTTAATTTATTACCTTTTTGTATAGTTCTATTTCCTTAATCATATTATCTTTCTCTAATTTGAAATAAGACACTAAAATTATAGAACTATTAGTTAAACATAAAAGTATGAAAATATCGAGTATTTTAATAAAATTGTTATAGTTTTAAATATCAAAAAGTTATGCGTTTTGTTGAAAGTTTATGGTCAAAGTATGCGGAGATAACAAGTTAAAGTTGTTTAGATTGAACTATATATATATATAGCTTTCAAAAACTTTGCGCTTGTTCCTGGCAGTTGGTAGATTTTAAATAAAGACCCACAGAGTCTGTTTTTCTTTTAAGAATGTGACGTTTCAGATGGACGATAGCCCATTCGAAGTCAAGTTGCGTGATAATTATGCGGTAAGGTTTGACGATTATAACAACTTTTAACTTTTCGATATTATTTAGTACCTTATCTTCAGATAATCCACAGGAAAGTAACTGACTCGATTTAGAAAACTATAATTATCAAGTTGTTAGCTAGTATTTCACAGTTTTTGCAGTGTTTCGCCAAATTAATCCTCGGTGGCAGGCCTGTCTTGGATTGTATTGTTTTTGAACTTTATTGTATTGCATTGTGTTGTACTTTATTGTATTGCATTGCATTGCATTATATTGTATTTGATTGTATTGTATTGTATTGCACTATATTGTACTCTATTTATTTGTATTGTTTATTTTCTTAATTATTTTATTTACATTGCCATTTCAGTTGATGTTGGACGAATATGAACAACGTCGTGAGAGGGAAGATTTGCTAGAAAACAGACTGAATGAAATCCGAAAGAGACCAGGAAACCAACTGACAGGTGGAATGATGTCTTTGTAAACTTTGGAGACTTCATTATTACTGTGGAAGTAAAAGGAAAGGGTGATAGGTGATAGCTGGTGGGATAGTTGACGAGTGATAAGTGATGGGTAATAGCTGATGAGTGATAGCTCATACGTGGTTGGTGGTGGGTGATAGATGATGGGCGATGAGTGATAGGTGATAGGTAATCGGTGATGAGTGATAGATGAAGTGTGATAGATGATGGGTGATGAGTGATAGGCGATAGGTGATAGGTAATCGTTGGTGGGTGATAGATGATGTATGATAGTAAATAGGTAATCGGTGATGTGTGATAGATGATAGGTGATGAGTGATAGGTTATAGGTAATCGTTGGTGGGTGATAGATAGTATGTGATAATTAATAGGTAATTGGTGATGGGGGATAGATGGTGAGTGATAGATGATGGGTGATGAGTGATCGGTGATAGGTAATCGGTGATGGGTGATAGATGGTGTGTGATTGGTGATAGGTAATTGGTGATGGGGGATAGATAGTGAGTGATAGGTCATAGGTAATTGGTGATGGGGGATAGATGGTGAGTGATAGATGATGGGTGATGAGTGATAAGTGATAGGTAATCGGTGATGGGTGATAGGTGATGGGGGATGGGGGATGAACTATATATTACGGGCGAAAGGGTATGGGGGATGGGTGGTACGTGATGTAAAATTGTGTTTCTCTTTTCTCGCACAATAAAGACCATCAGTAAGCAAAGACAGAACAGTGGCTCCACGAATTTTAAAAAAATTTAGGTCTTTAAAAAAACGCATGACACAAGCTTTATTCTTTAGTTTTGTGGATGTATTGTTAGCTTCGATGTTAAAAACGGTTTTTGTTTTTTAATTGCAACTACTTACAAAGTCACTTCCTTTTAAATTTTGGTTTTCTTCGTTAAGCGTAAAAATCAAAATATTTTGAAGAAGCAGTTGTTGCTTTCTGTTGTTTTTGCTGATTATTTCTTTACATAATTCTTTACAGTTAAGAAAGAAGAAGAGTTGTATGAGTCGTTGCAAAGGAAGAGTGCAGAGATTTACATTAAGAGATCAAAGGTGGATTTCTCTTTATATGTTGAGTAAATCATGTTATAAGAAATTTTAGGGATGACAAAATATTACTTACCACATGGTGCTCACTAGTCCTGGAATTCCTGGAAAATTCGTGGAATTCCGGTATTTACGTCTAGGACCCTGTAAAACTCCTCGTAAAACAGATAATTTCCCTGTACTCCTGGAAAACTCCTGGTATTTTCTGGAAAAATTTTAATCAGTTTTATAAACAAACCACTTTTTGTATTTAATGCGGACTCAATATCAGTTGCTGCTACTGTGGCAGAAATAACTTAATATCGTTTTGTTTTTGCCATGCAAAAGAGAGTTAAGAATTAGGTCCGGGAAAAATAACCTTTTTACTCCGAAACGTTCTTGGAAAATTCCTGGAATTTTGTTATCATCTGTCAGTTAGCACCGTGTTAGCTATCATTGTAAACTTGTAGTTTGTTATCTTTATTTTTTTCGAGTTTTATGAAGATTGCTGAGAAAAGTTTGTTGATTAGCCTGAATTTGGTTTACAAATTTGTTTAATTTCTTGTGATTGTTATCATTATTCTGTATAACTCTGTTTATGTAGGCCCTTTATAATGAGAGTCCCATGCGCACGGCGCTCCTGCGATGGAAGTTCAAAGGCCTTGACCTGAGAATTTTGGCTGATGAATCGTACCATGGAAAGGAAAAGGCAGTGGTGATGATGAAAGAGCTGGATCATGATAGGTAACTATTTGTCTGCTTTAAACAATTTTTTTATTCATATTTTGTAATTTGTAACACGTTTTCTTGCCCTTTTTTTCTATTTCGATAATTTTATCTCCCATTTTCCTGACTGCTCTCTCTCTCTTGTTCTTTTTGTTCCTATAATGTTCTTCTTCTTGAATACAATTCGTGAGAGGGATCCAGGATTGAATAAGGCATGAACTGAAGAGATAATGTCCAACCCAGCAATAACACAATACTACGTCCATGTATCGTTACATCTTGAAATAAATTAACATCCGATATGTATAAAAATGAACGTTCACTATAACCTGTAGATTAAAAGAGCAATCTTTCACTGAAGAGGGCTCTCACGTAGCCGAAACTGTAATTAGAAACTGTCATCGATTAACTAAGCATAAGAAGACTAATCAGCACAAACGACATAGACAAAAGAAGAATAGAGAAATAAAAAGATGATGAAGTCTGTGTCGGCCCAGATAATACGACTGTCACGTGCGCCGTTTTGAAGGAAGTTGTACTGATCAATAAAATTGTTTTCTTCAATTAGTCCTATGCCAGCTGCAGGGCTGAAGTTTTCAACTCTGTGGTGCCGCATGGTAAAAGGAACTCTGTCATCGCATCAGGTGCGTTGGGAACAGTTATTTATTTTCTTTTTACCCATCTGATATTTTCGAATATCGTTCATCCTGTTCTTGTGCTATTTTACCAAACTCATCGTTACCTGTAAGTTAACACAATTGCCTGTGCTAGAAATATTATACTTGATCATTCTTTTGATTGACTTCGATATTTAAAATGAAGGGTTTCATACAGAACACGATTTCAGGTTCTATGTATGTCACAATTTGCATATATAATTGCGCAGTTAAGATTACTGTTTTTTATTTGAGGTATATCCCACAAGCATTTCCTTTTTACTATTACTTACTATATTCTGTAGAAAAACCGAGACTGTTCTGTAGCTCTGCCATGTTGGTTAAGCCGAAACGGCCAAAACAGCTGTCTATAGCTGCTAACATTCAGGCTCGGTGTTATTTTTGATAAGGGTAATGCCAGTTACCAGTGTGGTATTAGTGCTCATTTTATTGGCTTCACGTTAGCTATTATAGTCATGTGTCTTATCTATATTTGAAAAATAACACAAATTTCCCATTGTGCGTTTTGGTTTAGTGCTGTCTCCGGGACTATCCCCAACCTATATTCACCTCTGAAGGAGTTACAATGTGTGGAACACTGCTCGGAGCAGAACAGGAACCTGCTGAGCGAGGTAATTATACTGTAAAACTATGCACTTTTAACACTATCCCCAGCCTATATTCACCTCTGAAGGAGTTATAATGTGTGGAACACTGCTTGGAGCAGAACAGGAACCTGCTGAGCGAGGTAATTATACTGTAAAACTATGCACTTTTTAACACTATCCCCAACCTATATTCACCTCTGAAGGAGTTATAATGTGTGGAACACTGCTTGGAGCAGAACAGGAACTTGCTGAGCGAGGTAATTATACTGTGAAACTATGCACTTTTAACACTATGCCCAACCTATATTCACCTCTGAAAAAGTTACAATGTGTGGACACTGCTCGGAGCAGAACAGGAGCCTGCTGAGCGAGGTAGTTATACTGTAAAACTACGTACTTTTTAACACTATTTTTAACATAATTGAAAACGGACGTCATGCAGGTCCGAAAGGAGCCCTTAAAAAACTGAGTTTTAAAAAAACCCCTTAAACTGTCAGGTCAATTGTCCAGCATTCTTTGCGCTTTATTTATGTTTTGGTAAAAACGACAATCGATCTGACTTAAAATTTTGTTTTTGGATACCAGCGCAAAGCATGTATGGGGAAAAATGTAAATCCAAACGCTTGATTGCCCATCAAACATTTCTATTTTTTTTTCATTACTGTTATCGAATACAATTTGATTTGGATTTACCTCCTTTGTTGAATATCAATTATTTTCCACTCTTCGTGTTGTGCCTTGAAAATAAATGTTATTATTATATGACCTTGCAATTTCTGGCATTCTGATTGGTTGACGCGCGATCTGTTAAAATGTGGATTCAGCCCACAAGCCATATACATGCGTATTCTTACCGTTTTTCCGGATGTTGATTTTCAGAAAATTTTCAAAACTCCCCAAATCACTTAAAAACTATTTTAAGAAACTTCCGAACATTTCTGAACTCTTCCGAAGATTTGAGACCTCGCGCTCGGTTAATAATCACTGAGTATTACTCTGCAGTGTTAGTATTGAATGCTATATGGATTTTATTAGTTTTGTGTTGTTATTGAATTCTTCTTTCTGGTTACTATTAAAACTTTTACAGCAAAACGAGAAGCAATTATCAAGATAGCCCAACCTTGGGGAGATATGGTGGTGCAAAGAAGTTTATCAGCACTTAAGTTCTACTACGATCTTGATTTCGGTTCGTACCACTTTTTTCTCTGTAAGCGAGTCTAATTTAGCTCTGCTTTACTTACCTTTACTGCAAATAAATCTAATATTACAAATTGTATTGTTTTTGGATTGTTAATTTTTGCATTAACTACAGAAATATATTAAATATATTTTGTTTAAGACAATTTTTTTCAAGAAAATTAATAGGTAGTACTTTGTATGTGTTTTTGGCGTTTACAGACGTAGACAAATTGGAAATGGCCTGGGGTGTTGATATTGATCCTGCAATTGCAACTGTGTCATTAGGTTTTGGTAAGTGGTTATTACTTCCTTTGCATTCTGGGAGAAGTTTGCTACTGATTTCAAAAAGCTATCATTAATATCTCTACAAGAACTAAAGTAATCTATTGAGAGCGATACATTCATTTTTCCTCTATTTCCTTGACGATAATCGTTCATTACTGTTTGCGTATGAGACACAAAAATGGATTTAGTGTCTTCAATAGTCCATATTGAGATTCCATTTTTATTTTTGTTTTTAATTTGCTGTGCAGGAGCAAATTATGTTAAGCCCTCTTTTAAAGTGGTTATAAACTTAAGGGAACTCGGAACACGAGCTTCTTCTAAGGGGGGATAGGTTTTGCTTAGTTTTGAATGGAATAAGGTCAGTTATTATCTGGTAAATATGCGGTTAAATGATTTCTCTTTAAAGACAATTACAGAGTAAGATCTCAAACCCAAATGTTATAAAGCGAAGCTATTTAAGCTGTCTTGTTTGGGTTCGAATGCCACGCAATCTAATGTCCCTGGCGGTCACGTTGTAATGAAACATGTGGATGGGATTTTTGCTTAGGTCATTCATTTACATTCATCAAACCACCACCTCATTTTCTTAACATTCACTCGTTTTAGTCAATGAAGCCTTTTGTCTTTGATAAACGTTATGAGAGCGTCTAGCTTGTGCTGAATCACTGCTATTATGTTCGTTTGCAGAATACCTCAGCAAGCCAAGCATAGACCCAAGTAAACCTCTGCCATTCTTCGACAAAGTAATGTTTCCTAGTTCTGCAGTAAATACATCGTATTAACCGAGTGCGTGATGCGTACGGCCATTCTTTTGGTTAAAGTGCGATGTCCGTATAGTATCAGTAAACAAAACGGGTCCATAACTTAAAGTAGCTATTAAGCAACGAGTTGGGTTTTGTGAAGAGCATTTCTAGGGACTAATTCTACGGTTGATTCTTAGTGCGATAGTAAACAATATTAATTTTACAAAGTTTTTCTGTACCGCAACTGAAGCAGAATATTTAAAAGGTCAATGTGATACATGAAAAATACAATGAACAAAACAATTTCACTTTTTAAAAGTAAAAGCTGGAGCAGTCCGTGGCTGTTATTTTCATTCAGTGAAATTCATTCATTGATTTTGTGGCGTTTCAAACCAGTGGGATCAACGCCAATGATTTTAAGACGACTTTTTGATGAACACACTATTACTTATGTATTATTGGTTCTCAAGGTTCCTAGATGTGAATTATCTTGTCTCTACTACCATTTGGATTGTATTTGAACAATTTCTGACCATTTTTTCGGGTCATTCGTTTAGCTTGGTGCTTGTGAAATCGGATAATTGAGGAAATTTTGTCTTTACCGATAAATTATTGGCCCTCTTTTGAAAAGAATTCATCTCCATGTTATTAACAGAGATTGCAAAAGAAAAGACAGAGAAGTGTGCCGAGTTCCTAACTACGAAATTTTTTAACATCAAAATTTTCGCTCGTTTTTCTGTAATATTCTTGAAAATAATTTACGTCTTCTTTAATTTCAGTCTTTGTTAAAATACATCTATCGATTTAATTTAGAAATGTGGCTCTTCACTTTGTTGCTTCTGCTATTACGTCGTCCTCAATTAACTTTTTTAACGATTATTGTGATACATTGAAATCTTTTGACTCAGGAGTGGGTTATAGCTGGAATTTTCTCATTTGCATACAATTTTATGCAACAATTGTTATTATTGACACTCTTTAACCTGCCTTTTGCGATCATGTATCAAAACTAGCTCTAACTGTTTTCTTATTGAATCTCCAATCGTTGCTCAGTAATCAATAAACCAATTCTTACCTCTTACGTGTTTGCCGACGGAGGATGTTGTACGTAAAGCATACTAAGATTTTTTTTCTTTAAAGTTTGTTGTATTTATTATTATTCATGATGAAGCAAAATTTGGTTTTATTGGAGTCTCAATTTGCCTTGTTTACCGGTTTAGCGAAACTTGATCTTCATTTTCTTCATTCGTTTTTCCTTTTAAATAATCAAGATTTTGGCTTTTTTATTGTTTTATCACAGTTGGTTTGGTTTAAACAAGCAGGTGGTGATGGTGATAGTGATAATGATGATGATGATATTTGTGATGATGATGATGATAGTGATGTTCACTGGTGGTGGTGAGAATTATGGTGGTGGTGATGATTACGATGATGGTACTAGTAATGGTGGTGATAGTGTTGTTGATGATGGTGATGATAATGATGCAAGTAATGATGATAGTGATATTTAACAATTAGACCTCGATGACGAATGGACTACGAGTAATAGACTATTCAAACTCGTAGTCCATGAAGCCGAGAGGTCTAATTGTTTTAGTAGCACCCAACTAGTTGGACAGAATACGCAATAACCGGCAAAAAAAAAAAAAGAAAAAATAAAAATAAAAAAAGCAATAACCGGTTTTCAAAACCGGCGAATTTCGCTACTCGATGACTATTACTAATAGACCACTAGTAGCG
>JAOBAY020000158.1:0-15677 GCA_025331085.2 Zoanthus sociatus | reverse complement strand
TGAGCTCGGCTAAAACTTTTTTACAAACTGTCAGCCTCCTTTGTTGTAGAATTACTTTTAGGTGGTACTCTGTGTTTTGTTGAATCAAATATAAATGTAAAAGTGTGCATGGCCTCCATGAAAGTCCTAAATCATTTATTTTAAGACTTATATTTCCAAAATTATACAAAAAACAATCGAACACGATCTCAGACCTTCCAACCCAAATTTTCTAAAACCCGGACATTAGTATTTGAATCCTGCCAGAAACAGGAAGATTCATCCTAAAACAGACAGAAACCAAAAAACAAAGATTACTAGCAAAAATAGCATATATCATCAAAAGTTCTAACAACTCACGGGTTCTACGGAAGTTAGGGACGAACCATTAAAAAAGTGAAGGGGGTGGGTGTAGACGTGGGGAAGTTTCGTCCTTGCATACTTTTTTTTGGCCTGTCTATTATTGCACTTTTTTCATGCTTCAAGAGCTTGCATGGAGCTGTTTTTCAGAATATATACATGTTACCCAAATATTTTAATTTGCTTTCAAAAGAAAAGCTTGGGTTATGAAATGTATTTAAGAAATCTGTAAAAAAGTGCTGTTTCTGTATTCCTATGTAAATAATATAATGCATTCAAGAACATTTTGTGCTCATCACATTCGTGATACATTTATTATTATATCTCCCACCACACCCTACCCCCACTCGCAGACTTGCTCCGTTCACTAGGCAGGTTTGTTGTCAAGCTGCCCTGTGTTTCAAGATATTTAGTCCATCAACTATCACTCTTTCATGTGGCAGCACAATTGTTTCATTTGAGAAGCCAAGAGGTCAAAAGCACAAAATTGGAACCTTAGAGTCACTCGACTAACACCCTAGTGAGCGTGTTTTACTGAACAATCAGCATGGACAAAGTTGTCTATTTGAGTACATATTTTACCTATTGTTTTGTTTTAAGCAACAGTGTAATGCTAAAAATACCAAACAATCTAAGCGTATGATGGTACCTAAAGACATAGAGATCTACATTATGTACACTTCAAATAAAAACGGTCTATTTCTTAATAAATGTCTACTACCAGTATTGTGAAATAAACGTTTATGGCCCATTGAATTTTGGAAATGGCCCATAGATTTCAAAAATGGCCCATTGATTTTGAAATAAATGGGCCATTGGCCCATGGGCCGTTCAGTCCTTCCTAACCCCTGCATGAAGGCGAAGTTGTTGATGAAAATTTCCTGTGTCAGGTAATTCAATGGGAGCGTGCGCAAGCTGCCTGTAGGAACCAACTTAGACAGCGTGCTGTCAATGTAGCTGGACGCAATTTGTGCGCAGCCATTCGGGAATATCTAGAGCAGTAAGAACTATTAAAAGAATGTTTTAAATTTTACAAAGAGAAACAAATCAACTGTTCATGTTGTTATTTTATTTTATTAGATTCTTTAATCATCCTTATTTTTATGACGTAAGGGCACTTGCTCATTACCACCACTACTTTAGGACTTTTCTACTTGCATCAGAAGAATTTCATTCACGATAAACATAAATTCAGAGTATTGATTTTCGTAGTAATGAATTTAATTTATGATTCTGTTGTAATAAATCTTTCCATGTTTGTTAGGTGGAAGAACATCAGACACAAAAAACGTAAGCTCCAAGAACAACTCAAGAATCGTCTATTGAGAGAAGCCATTGGCGAAAAGAATCACCGCATTTCCGAACTTAGAGCTATGTCTCTCATAGGTGAACAAGAACTCAAGCACCACACGACATGGATGAAGTTCCATCTTATCAAATACTCTGTTTCTAAATACATCACCGCTGAAAATCTCAAGGTTATAAATCCACACTTCACTGAGCTTTGCTTTTTACAGTCCTTATTCATTAAAATTCGTACACCGCAACTAAACAATGGTATCAAAGCAGCTAAAAAGCTTGCATTGTTTTAGTCTTTAAATTTGTTTTCTTTTCAATAACTTATCTCATGTATGCCTTTATAATCAGTCGCACTGTGTTGTATGAATTCAGTCGTTTTGAGAATGGTTTGAATTAAACCGAAATATCAACGACATTTGTCTTGTTAAACCTAAAAATATTTTAAATTACAAGTATATTTTTCGGAGTTGTATTTATCTTATATTGTAATAATTTCTAAACTAACACTAAACTAAATCAATGTTCAAATTAGATAAAACTTAAAATGAAATGAAAGAAATACTCAGATGACAATGTTGTATTTTTGTACCCTCTTTGTACAATAAAATGTAGAAGCGTATTCTATTTTGATGTAAAGAGCTGCGCCAATCGCAAAATAAATTCTTGCTCATTTTTTCTCGCCTCTACATCTGCCTTTCTCTTCTGCTCCTCTAGTTTTAGAATGAGCTGCTTTTCCCTTTGTCCTGCATCATTTAAATTTGACGTGCCTTAAGCTCAAGGAGCTCTTGCTGAAATTGGACATTTTCTTCTTGTTTGTGGAGTCCTTTAGGTTTTTTCTTTGCAGAGCCTGACATATTGCTCTTTCTTTTCTCACCTTTCAAAGGAAAAATTAGCATGCTCAAATGAATTATAACAATTTATTTATCTTGTTTAGACAACTACTTTAACTTTGAATCATGAAAAACGCTAAATTCGTTTTAATTTTCATTCATTTTGTTATACTATGAAAAGTTTTTTAAATTCTATTTATTAATAATTTCAGTGAATATCACGGAGCCGACTGCACTAGGAACTAAAGAATTGAGAGTTCAAAATCGATAACACTACCTTTATTGTTGGAAGAACAACCAGCGTTTACTGTTGGTGGCCTTTCCCTTATTTCTTCGGTGTTGAATGGCGAACTGGCATTTGTGCTGCCTAAGCTATCATCAAACGAAGTCGCGACGGATTGTTCTTCATCCTCAACATCGTCATTGTAGGGAATTTGTGTTGGAGTATCGACGACACCAACTTGAATAAGTCCTGGTGTCTGCGTGACAGGTCATGTCCCCAGTACCTCATCAAATTCCTTGTAAAAAGGAGACTCATGGGGGGACTCGCCAGACTCCTAGTTCCTATCCTTTGCATCCCTGTATTGGGCCTTTAGGTTCCGTAATTTATCCTTGCATTGTCTTAAGGATTTGATTTCGCCACTCTTATCCACCTTATTAAGAATTGCGTTCCACACAACTTGATTTTGTGAAGATTCGATCTTCTTAACATTATCCTTCCACAATGAGGCAAAGGTTGCTGTCTGCTCGTGACTCTAGTGACTAGAATTACGAGATTGGCTTTGGTGCTGGCGTTCAGGCGGTGGAGAAGGTGAAGGAGAAGGTGTACAATGCTCAAGCGATGAGTTGGGATTTTCCAAAAGTTGAAAAAACGGTGCCGCCGTGTTGCTAGCGATAACATTTTGTGGTGCGTTGGCTTGTTCAAATCTGGCGGGATAAATTGCCATCGGTGGTCGGGCAGCTACAACAGCCGGATTTAAGAAGACCCCTGGAATTGTTACTGTCCAGATGGGTTGTTGGTTTAAATTAGGCTGAAGAGTTGGGCAAACGTGAAAACATTTTTTAGTGCGGTCTACAGAGCTAGAGTTGAGCTGTACCTATACTGCAATAGTGCGCCAAATTAGCTTGGAAAAGAATATTAAAAATATATGCGGGCAGTAAAAATCAGATAAGAGACAGAGCTGTCATAGATTGTTTACTTAGCATGTTACTAGCATGGTTTCGACCATGCTAGGACCTTACGTCTGGTCGATTGAAGTTTTGTTTTTATTGGTATTGTGTTTTAGTCACATAAGTAACGTTTGCTAAAAATAAAGCTCACACTTCTAGCATATGTTAAATGTACGGTCTCCATGGAAATGAACTCTAACCAGTCAGCTGATATACCCATTAATTCACCACGTGGTGAAAAATGGCTTCCAGTTGTGACAGCGTGTTTTCTTCTTCAGCATTCAAGAATGAAGAATGAGTGGTAAGTACTTTATTTTCACTTGCAGTTTAATAAAAACGATCCTAATATGCAAGAGACAAATACTTTAACTGTTTTACACTTGTTACGTTGTTTGTTATTTAGAATACGATTGAACTGTACATTCATTCACAGACAAGTTTGCACATTGCTGCTTTGTCATATTTAACAGCTGAATGAAAATCATTACAAAGTTGTATTTTTGGGAATTTTTTTCTTGTTAAACACATGAAAAGCCCTGAACGCAAAACTCTACTTCTGCTATATCTTACAGTGAAGATTCATGTATGCTGCAACATGTACTAGAAAACTCATCGATTCAATGTTCAGTCTAGAATTGTGCGTCTCGTACGATCGTCTCTTACAGGTGAAAGCTGACATAGGCAATGGGGTTTGCCAGCAATTTGCAGCCGATGATGTTGTCTGCCCTCCGAAATTGCGGAAGGAGCTCTTTACAGTAGCAGCAGTTGACAACATGGACCATAATCCAAGTTCAGCAACCGCAAAGGATTCCTTCAATGGCACCGATATTTCACTTACGCAACTTCCAACTCATCAGACATCGGGATTCGACCGTGGTGTATTGGTTATCAATCCTTCTACATCCTCAAGTAAGTCAGTTGCTCCCCTGCCGACAAAGTATACAAGTGTTCCGCAGGCAGCACTGGAAACCAAACAGTTTACTGCAACTACTGCCGGTTGCACTGTAATACCCCAAAATTTAGACACTCTTAAACAGCTACACAAGAGGGAGTAAGAGTGGCTGGAAACAGTGTCAAAAGCCTTCCAGAAAGTCAAGTTGGACAAAACAGATTGCACTATCACGCCATGTCCATTGTTCAGGCTGCAGTTTAGCATCTTAATCTAGGACAAGTTCCTGTCCTTAGAGCTGATCAACTTCTCTATGCTATAGCAAAGCAGATACAGTGGCGTTACCCCACTTCCCTTGACGAAGAGCACCTCGTGGTTATGTTCGGTGGATTACACATCGAAAATGCAATCCTTAAGGTGAAAAATGTGCAATTTAGGGAAATTATATGTCTATTTGTTAATTATATTTCACATTTCAAATAAAAAGGGTGTAAACATTTAAAAAAGTAATCTAGAATGGAATGTATCTTATTTGAAGATGCTTGGAGGTTGATTAGAAGACTGGGTGCACTGGTGCACTTGTTCAAGCAAACGTTGCAAGCCCCGGTACAGTAGATTCTTTTGTTAAGGTTATTCACATTACTAAAACCCAGCATGCACATCAAGTGACATCTGCAAGTCTCTATGCATTACTCCAGAACGCTTATGTGGCAAGCACTGAGTCCACTGAGTTTGTGCCGTTCGGTGAGCAAGTCACAGCGCCCACTTTGACTACTGGTTGACGACCCTATCCCTAGAGATCCTATTACTTCTGTATGTGAAATCTAACCAAGAGGGTGACTTCCAGCTTTACATCGAGTTACTTACGAAGTTTATGTCCAGGATTTTGGCCTTGGATCATACACACTATGCGAGGTGGTTAACTGTTCATATCCGTGACATGATGGCACTCCCAAGCAAACAGTTCTGTGAAGGAAAACTCGTTTTACAAACTACCAACAGCACACTTTCGGCTATGGCCATAGATCAGTGCCACAAGCAGAGAAATGGTGGGGCAATTGGTCTTATGGATGATGTCACTGCGCTGAGACGCTTGATGGCTTCTGTTTCGGAGGTTTCAAGAATAGTAGCGGAGTATGAAGAATACAACATTCAAACCAGTACTGCAGAAATCAGAAGTAAACACCACGAACAACACCATGGAGTACAAGCGGCATTTCAGAAGGATGCTAAATCACTAACGTCGGTCCTTGAAGAATTGGGAAATCTATTTCTAGATGATAGTCAAGATCTTTTAGTTCTAGACACCAAAGATATTATTGAACAGTCTGTAAAGGATACAGTGAAGAAAGTGGAAACAGTAGGAGAGGAGCAGTTCAGCAAGTATGTCAAAGAAAGACCTACTGACTGCACGCTTTCTGTAACTGAGACAATTTGCAAGAACAACCTACTGTTGTTTAGTCGCTCTTCAAGCGAGTTACCATCAAGGAAGAATCTTCAAGTACAGTCACTAAAGAATAACTGCTATCCATTTTTGAGGCTGTATTTCTCGTGCCAAATATGTGGTGGTGACCTGGATCAGTTCTCTGCGCACGAAAATCAGTCACCCCTACCATCATTGTCAGTGGGAGGAAAGCTACGCAATGGAAAAAAAGCCGATCTTCTGAGCTGTTTACAGTTAGAAAGGTTGCAAACGAGTGCTCTTGCTGTAGATGCTAAATTCTTGGATGGTGCTGCTGTTGTTTAGATGCTCAATGCCGTACGTGAAATCTCAGCTTCAATCAGCCGACAGAATGGACATTGTCTGGGATGTTTATATACCAAACAGTTAAAGAAACCAACCATCGATAAACGCAGAAAGGGTGTACGCAGGAGGGTACTATCAACAACAGTGATTCCAAGAGACTGGAAAGGTTTCCTCCGTGTTGCTGAAAATAAAACGGAATTGTTCAGTTTCATGTCACATGAAATTACTTGTCAACCAACCACAGGTAAAGTCATTTGCGCAACAGATAGTAGAGATGTTCTCAGTTAACATGCAGAGGGGGATGGGACGAACATGATGCCGTGCACCCATGAAGAAGCAGATATCCGTCTTGTGTTGCATGTTGCAGATGTAAATAGAGGGAGTAGAGAAGTGTGTGTTATAGTGTTGGCGATTGCCAGTTATGTGAAGATTAATCCAGATGAGCTGTGGGTGCCTTTTGATAGCGGCGCAAGTTTCAAGTACATTCCCGTCCATCAGCTCGTTAACACGATTCAGCCCCAAATGTGCAGCACTCTGCCATTTTTTCACGCCCTATCAGGGTGCGATACCATCTCGTCATTCAGTGGCCGGGGTAAGAAAACCACCTGGGACACATGATTAAGATTCCCAGAAGTTACTAACGCCTTTCAAGCAATCATGATGATGCCTTGTGAGATTAACAATGCAGTTCTCTCTGCATTGGAGAGGTTTGTAGTACCGCTTTACGAACATACAAGTGGCCCGACGAGAGTCAATGATGCCCGCAAACACTTGTTTGCACAAAAGTCACATGGTATTGAGAACATACCACCGACCCAGGCACCACTAGTAGGGCATATCAAGCGGGCTTGTTACCGAGCCAAAATGTGGAATCAGGCTTTGATTCTCACTCCTCAATTACCTTGCCACTCCAACTGGGGCTGGAATCAAGGCAGTGAAGGTTTGGAACCGCTGTGGACAACCCTTCCTGAAGCTTCGGCTTCTTGTGCTCAATTGATACGCTGCAGATGTACAAAGAGTTGCACAGGGCGATGCAAGTGTGTCAAGGCAGCACTGAAGTGTACTGCACTTTGCTCATGCTCGGAAAACTGTTGACATAGCAGTTAGAGATGACGAGTAGAATATTCATTGTCAAATGAAACACTGATAGTACACTCTATCTAAGTAGTTTAATGCTCATTCTAACGGTTTACTACCTAATAAGCACAATCAAGGTCAAAGGTCAAAGTATAAAAGATAACTTCAAAGCATTCAGCCAGGTTTCACGTCATCTAAAGGTTTAGTAAATTCACAGTCGGTTTGTTTATTTACTATACCTTTTACGACTCAAAAAACCGGCCTAGTGAAAATGATTTTCTGAATGTGTTCTACTCTTTCAAATAAGATGAAATTCACTCAGTTGATAAATAAAGCATAGTATTACATGTGCTCAAAGTAATTTAGCTGATAGCCTTGCTCAGTTTTCTCTTAAACATTCAAAAACTTAAGGCAAAATCGACCAGTAAAATAAGCATATCGAGGTACCTGCGAAAAAACTCGATTTCCACATTTTAAAGCGAGATTTGGGCAAACCAAATACCTAGCGATTCTTAGGATACAATACCCTACCCAACTACAAAATATGAGATCGATCGATTTTTGAACCTGTGCCACTCTTTGTTTGACCGTTACAGACATTCACTGTTAAGCTTCTACACCCATATAGATTTTCTTTAAAATTTAAGTGAGAAATCGGAGGATAGATAAGTCATTTTTATTAAGAGGTCAATCAATATCAAAGGTCAAGGACCCAAAATAAGCCAAAAGCATACGGTTGTGTTCTTTTGTACTTTATTAAGATATTTGCAGCTTTTGCAATCATACAGATTGCTTTGTTAACATTAACATTAATAAAAATTTCATTTGGTGTGGGGATTGACTCACCTTGTATTGAAAGGATAATTCATTTTGGTGTGCTCAGAACTATGAAGAGGTTTTTTTTTTCAAGAAAATGGGAGAGCTGGGAGAGATAAAAGGCTTGGTACATCAACCCTTTACTTCAATAACAATGATATTGGGGCAAACTTTGAAGGAACGGTACCTATCATGAGAAATTACTGCAAGTACTTGTCAAAGAAAAATCTTGCTCAACTACTTTGGTTATGACATTCCAAGTCCTCGAGAAAAACATGGTTGCTGCAACATCTGTCGAAATGACTTAGGTGCCCTGAATGTGTTGAGTTGCATGAGGATGTTCTGACCCTCAAAAACATTCTTATCTCTGAGAAGGAATTTCTTTTTTCAGGAAACAGGTGAAAGAGTTAAAATCTGAGCTTATAAAATGTAAAAAGAAATTGAAGCCAGTGATAGCTACACTCAACTCCTGATAACTCGAACCTTCAGGAGAAATAGAAAAAGGTTCGAGTTATTGGGAGTTCGAGTTACCGGGATTTGAGAACAAATGACCGAAAATAAGTAAAAACGATGATCCTTTGCACTTCTATTTGTACAATGTACATTTTCATTTACAATAATTTAATTTCATTAAGTACTGTATGTACGTAATGAAATGTTTCTACTAGTATCGCTTATTCTAATAAATTTCTAATAATGAGAAAACGGTGGTTATGTACATTTCTATTTATACAATGTACAGTACTGTACATTTAAATTAAATTTAATTATAAATGTAATGAGATGTTTCTTGACTACATACTCTGGAAACAAAACGTAACGTTACAAAACAAAATTTGCAAAACACCAGGGCAACACAAGGTAATGTGGACAACGTCAGGGTGCTGCGATAGAGTTCATGAAACTACTTACTTGAGAAATAGTCAGTTAATAGTTGCTGACGTTTCTCGGTTGATCTATCTCTATCGATTATTCTTGAAATGATTTTTATGTTGGACTTTATAAATGCACTATTTTTTAGCAAATTGTTTTATTGCTCTACAGTTTGGTCGGGCATTTCAAAGAAAAATGTCAAGTTACAACGTTTTCAAAATTTTGCTGCAAGATTAGTCACTAAAGCTAGAAAATACGACCACATAACGACACTATTATATCAACTTCAATGGTTACTTGTTAAGTCAATGATTTTGTATAAAGATGGTGTTTTGGCTTTTAAGTGTGTAAAGAGTTTGGCCCCAAGTCACCTCACAACCCGCTTTAATAAAAGATCTACCATGCATGACAAGGTCACAAGAAATAAGGACTTAATATATATTCCACATTGCAAATCTGTTTCCGGCCAGCGAACTTCCTTGTACCGTGGCATCCGACTGTGGAACACTTTACCTATTGAACTTCGGAAAGTAAATGAAATCGGACGTTTTAAGAGAGAACTTAAAGAATTCTTAAAATAACTCTTATTATTCATTACATTTTATAGTTTTATCAGAATTCATTAGTTTTATCAAGCTCCCTGACCCACTCCTCAAACAAAACAATGTCCATCCAAGTCTTCTTTTGGAATCGATATCGGCAGCGGAGGTTTTTAATGCCAGTAAAACACCTGGGTCTTGCTGATTTGCTGATGACGAACTTCTCGCCAACCGCATTGGCAGCAGCCATACCAGTAAGCCTTGTTTTGCTGTGCTTACCACCCACACATTTCTCGGACTCCAAATGCAAAGTCTTATCGGGAAGAGCTTGATAAAACAAGCGAAATTCGTTGGCATTGAAAATATCTTCCAGCTTGTAGTTGGAATTAATGGTTGGCAGAATTGTCTCCTCCCACGAGGCGGTCATTTCAGAGGTGCATGACTTTGCTTCCCCACCAGCTTTCTTAAACGTGACGCTGTCCCTTGTTTTCCAGTGATCCAGCCAGCCATCAGAACCCTTAAAATCTTCAATCTGAAGCTTTTTTGCAAAGTGAACTGTCTTTTCTTTAAGCAAGGTGCCACTAACAGGAACATTTCGCTCTCGTGCATTCATAAGCCACTTGTATATTGCCTTTTCTAAAGGGTCAAAACCTGTTGAGCTTTATTGTCTTGGGACTTTTCCCATTCTCGAAGGCAGCTGAAATCTTCTCCTTACCTTTCACCCACGTGGACGAAGTGTTTAAAGGAATGCCATACTTTGTCGCAACAGCCGTCTTAGTTACACCCTTCTCGATATCTTTGAGAGCTTTATATTTCTTCTGCAAAAATTTGGTGTTTATCTTACGTTTAAGAAACATATTTTCCGACATTTCCAAGCAGTAATATTGAATCTTATTCAAAGCAAACTGTAGGATGTGCAATTTAAGCAATAACCCGAAGCAAGTAAACAAACATTTTGAATTTTTCACCGTGTACGAAACTCAGAACACTTTTGTGCAGTTGGAGCTTGAAAATTATTCAGTTATCGTGAATGTGGGTCGTCTCGAGTTTTTATTCATTATTAAAGTGTTTTGTATTTGCTACATATTTTAGTTTTAATTCAGAGCTTATAAAAAACGGAAAAAAGAAACACATTCAACTACATGTCATTTGTCAGTCATTTGCAATGTAATGTTACAATGTTGTCCGTAAATGGGGCATACGGTTTGATTACAGAAAGTTTATGCTGTGAGGCACAGGTGCAACTTTGTTTTTGTCCCGTAATAATGGATTTTCCAAACATGTGAAGACAGTCTCTTTTAACCTGGAATCCTTTATCAAAGGGTATCACGATCCCCATAGCTTCTCGAGGAGCTTTAATGCTCTAACAGAACTAAGCAATATTGTCTACAAGTACGCGGTTTCTGTGCAACGTGATGGCGAAGTTGTTGGACATTTAATGAATGGCAAATCAGGCCGTTTACCGAAGACAATTTTCTATTTTTTGCAGGCCGATAAGAACAACTGCACTGTGGTCGTGACTGGCAAGGAAGTTAACCGTGGAGATGGGGAAGGTATGCAAGTGCCATGCACACTGCACTTCAGAGGAGCCAAAAATTTTAATGACATTTTGAAAGAGTTAAGCAGCAAAGCTTGATGAAGTGAAGACGAAATGTAAATGACCCTGAACTGAATTACTAAAAGAAACCTAGCGACCAGTTGCTTTAAATAAATTCAATATTTCATCTACAGTACTGTAATTTTTTACTTGTCATCTTTTGAAAAACGTGGTTCGAGTTATCGAGGGTAAAATTATTTACAAAATGACCTGAAGGGAAATGATAAATGGTTCGAGTTACCGGGAGGCTCGAATTATCGAGGGTTCGACTTACCGAGAGTAATTACATTACAGTAAATGTATGAATGAAATCCACGGAAAATCGATGTTGGTTCGAATTAGTGCGAGGTTCGAGTTAACGAGGGTTCGAGTTATCGGGAGTCGACTGTATCTGAATTCAAGCATGTGTTCAGGACTAACAACAACATCTTATTTAATGTCAATTGCGAGGGAAGTGGTTGCCCATTCTTCCTACCCAGAAGCTAATGTTTAATCGCTCGATGGCTCAGATCTTGGCGTGAAAGTCAAATCTGCAGAGGGAGGAAAACCAAAGTAGCTGGGGAAAACCCCTTGGAGTCAGCTTGAGATCAACAAATCTCAGCCCACTGGGGGACCCAATCCTGGGTTGTAGAGGTGGCAGGTGCGACTGATGACCACTATGCCAACTTGACTGCTCCGTCGAGGGGACTCCCCTGGCGGACAGCTCTAACTAAGTGTATAATACTGTGTTTTGTGCGCTCGTAGTGGCAGAAGCAGAACTTAAATAACAAAATTTGGATGAAACAAAAGTAAGAGAGGCCATTAGTGAGTTGATTCGTGGGGGAATATTTTTCCATGGTTAAGCATTCGGCGGAGCGATGGTATAAAGCTCTATTACGCCGAATGTCCTTCAGATGAGGCGTTTTACACTTTTGGCGGGTTTTGTTCAGTGAAAGCTTGCATCAGGAGCTCTTTGGGGTTGTGAAGGATATAGTAAAGCGGACAAATTACGGTGTTGATATGGAGGACACCAGACAATCATCAACGATTATATCTCATCGACTGAGTTTTAAAGATCTCTGGCTGATAGTATCAGCTTCGATGCCACCGGTTTGGAAACTCAACTTGGTTCATCGGAAAAAAAGCTAAACGAACTAATAAATTCAAATCAAGCAAAGATAGCCAAACTGGAGGAAGAATTAACCAATTTTAAAAATAATCTAGCGCTGAAAGACAAAGCCATAGCAGGTCTTGAAGATGACAATCATAAATTATCGCAAGAAGTCGACGACCTGGAGCAATACACAAGACGAACCAATGTTCGCATCTATGGCATTGGTGAACAGGCAGAGAACACTGATAATCTTGCAGTCGACTTCTTCAAATCTGAACTCAACGTGGATGTTGCCTCAAATGACATAAGTAGATCTCATCGTGTAGGCAAGAAATCTGGAGCCAAACCAAGACCTATTATTGTGCGGTTTACTAAGCATAATACTAAAGTTGCGGTCATGTCTCGCCCCCGTGTGCTCAAGGAACGTAAACGTCCATTCAACCTCCAAGAGGATTTAACTATCAATCGCCGCGAAATTCTTAAATACTTAAACAAGGATATTGAAAAAGGCATTGTCAGCAAAGTTTAGACTGTGGATGGAGTAATATGTTTTCGTCCCTTTGGTGACAGCTCAGTCATCGAACGCTGTACTTCTTTAGAGGATTGTCAGAAGATCATAGCTAAGTATTGCGAATAGTCTGAACTTATGTTTATTTACTTGTAGTGACTGACAACTCTGTCATTGAATGCTGTCAATCTAAATTTCTTTTTTCTTGCAGTAACTGAATTGCACTACACTGCTTTATGGCACCCAAGAACTGATTTCTTAAATCATTGTATATATTTCCTTATTGCTTAATTATAATATTATATATAGTTTTTGTACTTACCGGCGAATAATATCTGAATTTGTTATTAGTTAAGTCAACTTGTTTAATACTTAACACTTAAGGTTAATTTTATATTAATTATATTATTTTGTTTTATTTTATTATTGTTATTATTATTTTTATTATTGTTACTATTATTATTTTTAATCATATAATTAATTTATTTGTATGTCACAGTGTGTGAAAAATCCCTGTTCTATATGTAAATTTCGAGTTAAGAATAACCACAAAGCTATCTTTTGCAATATTTGTCACCTATGGACACATCTGAAATGTACCCCACTTTCTCTTCCAGAATATAATGACTTGACGCATTCTCATGATGACTGGTATTGTCCTAACTGTCTCTCTGACACGTTTCCTTTTAACCATTTTGATAGTGATACTGATTTCTATTTGGCCTTGTTAGATCTTCAATCTTCTGTTAATTTTGACGGCTCTCTTTTGGAAACCAAATATTTTAATCCGTTCTAGGAAGACCCTGATACTTATCAACTTCTTCACAACTCTGACCTTGATCCAGACATCAACATGCTCTCATCAACTTCCAACCTACTGTCTAGATGTACTTATATGACCTGTAGACAATTGAATAATCTGTTCTCTGGCTCCTCTAACTCCAACTGCTTCTCATTATTTCACTTGAATATACGCAGCTTTAAAAAACACTCTGTTGACCTAGAGGAATACCTCTCCACCCTAAATACATCTTTCTCAGCCATTGGCCTCTCTGAAACCTGGCTAGACAACACTTCTAATGATTTGTATAGTATCCCTGGTTATCATTTTATTTCTAAACCCAGACCTGTTGGACCAGGAGGTGGTGTTGGCATATTCCTTTGTGATACTTATGAATACAAGAAAAGATGTGACCTTGAGTCTATGAATTCTGTCCTTGAATCTGTTTTTGTTGAGATTGTCCAACCTAATAATGAGAAAAATGTCATCTTGGGCTGTTTATACAAACCCCCTAATGTTCAGACTGAAACCTTTAATGATGAAATTAAACAAGTCCTTGCTAAAATTGGCTTTGAGAATAAATTATGTTTCCTTTTTGGTGACTTCAACATCAATATCCTTAATGCTGACTCACATGTCCCTACTAATGATTTCATTGATCTCATGTATTCCAATGATTTCTATCCTCTTATCTCTAAACCAACAAGGATCACGTCTCATTCAGCTACTTTAATCGATAACATCTTCTCCAATGACCTCGACAATCACAAATTTAGTGGTATCCTTTGGTCTGACATTTCTGATCACTTACCTATATTTCAGATCACCAATTATTCTCTTAAACCTAAAATTAAATCTTCAGTTTATCATAAACGTCTTATAACTATTGATAACATGGAAAATTTTCGTTCCCATCTTTGTTCTATAAATTGGGATTTCTCACAATCTTCCTCTTCAAATGCATTGTACAATTCTTTTATGGACTGTCTTTATCCAATCTATGAAACATGCTTTCCTGTTAGGATTATCACTGTCAAAGAAAATTCAAATGCCAAACCTTGGTTTACCTCAGGCCTCCAAAACTCCTGTCGTAGGAAGTATGCTCTCTATAAACAATATTGTAATAATCCTACACCAACTAACAAAGCTATATATACCAAATTCCGTAACAAATATAACTATCTAATCAAACTATGTAGGAAAAAGTACTACCATGATAAATTGTCTTCTATAGGTTCATCACTAAAACAAACCTGGTCCTTAATTAAATCCGTCATCTCTTCTAAATATTCCAGTTATGGGCCTACTGTCATGAAGGACAACAGAGGTAACGCTATTAACAACCCTCAATCAATTGCTAATAAGTTTAATGAATTCTTTACTAACGTTGGTCCTTCACTTGCCACTAAAATTCCCCACTCCACCGCTGACCACAAATCATATTTGAGTGGTTCTTTTAGTGATAGTTTCTTTGCCTCACCTACTACCCCTGATGAAATTATCAATATAGTGTCCTCTCTGAAGAGTAGTAACAGTGAGGGAGTGGATGGTATTAATGTTAATGTGATTAAAGCATCTATTGATCTCTTGGCATCTCCCCTCTCTCAAATGTGCAATATCTCCTTCTCAACTGGCATTGTCCCTGACAAGCTTAAAATCAGCAAAGTACTTCCCATATTCAAAAGTGAAGATAGCACTAACTTCACCAATTATAGGCCTATCTCAATCTTACCTTGCTTCTCTAAAATCCTTGAAAGTGCCATGCACCGTCGGCTAATGAACTATCTCACCAAACATAGCATTCTCAATAATCATCAGTATGGGTTTAGAAAGAAACATTCTACTTTTATGGCAATACTGGAACTTACTAATAAAATATTTGATTCATTTGAGAAGAACGAACTCACTATTGGCATATTCATTGATCTAAAGAAGGCATTTGATACCGTTAATCACTCCATCCTCTTAGATAAATTAAACTTCTATGGAATTCGAGGCACACCTTTTAACTGGATGCATAGCTATCTCCTCTCTCGTTCTCAATATGTTCAAATTGATTCCTGGAAATCTCCACTGCTTCCAATTAAATGTGGTGTTCCTCAGGGTTCTGTGTTAGGGC
>JAOBAY020000077.1:0-15679 GCA_025331085.2 Zoanthus sociatus | reverse complement strand
TGTTTTTAGACATTAAATAACTGTTTGCATTTCTGACTTCCAAAGTAATCTTTCTATGGCACATTAAGTAGCCCGAGAAAACACCTGTATAGGTGTCTAGTTTATATTTTTAATTAAATGTTAAAACTGATTCCACAATCTTGTAGTTGCACTGGTTTCAGTTGTTTTGTTGATTTCAAATCCTCAGCTGTCAATCAAGGTCCAGGCTACTTGCACTGCGTGAATGTTTTGCTGGATAATATATGGTTTCTAGTTATTCCCATAGTATGCGTTGGAGAATTGTTTGATTGATTTTAGATGATTTTAATCTATGCAAAATCGACAGCTGTGTATTTAAAATTTAATTCTTCTCGTGTATCTAAGGCGTAGAAATATGTGCGTGCGACTTATGACCACCAACCTTCACCAAAAAAAATTTGTTCAAGTCAATTTTTTTTTCACAACAGTGATAACGCAAGCCTACTTAGCATAATAATTTTTTTCAACCTGCAACAGATGTTTTTGTTTCGGTGGCAGATTGGCGATAGGTATGAAATATGCACAACATCGATGACACAGTGCAACATCAATGATAATCTTGCACTCCAGCATGTTGCATTGCAAGTTGGAGGAACTATACAGTGGTCTGAAAGATCAGCCCGAGGGTCGAGTTGAATTTTTGTTGTGATGATTGTAGAATTGTAGTCCGGGATGCGGGGATGATTAAGTCCTGTTCACAATCTCGCAAGCAATGTCTATGAATACTGAATATCATGCTTAGCCTAAACAATTTTTTTTCCTCTTTGATTTATTTTCTAGCGAACCTCAAGAGCTGGACAAGTACATCTGTTTGCATGCCAGGACCAAGTGGAATGAATTCCGACAGTGAGGGTGAACCAGAACCAAGTCCAGAGCCCGAAACCATTATTGGCTTATCATATGTGGAGAATACAAAAAGAGATGCATCAGATATACTAGATGAATTGGCAGAAAAGATCAACCCAAACAATCTCACAAAGCTGAACATTGCTCGAAAATATTTGTGGGAGGGGGCCAAGCAAGCAGTTGGTAGCAAGTCATTTAATCCGACATACAAATTATCTGTAAAATTCACTGATGACTTCGGAGCAAGTGAAGGAGCCGTTGACTGGGGAGGACCTATGTGAGAGTTTCTTTCTCCGATCATGAAATATTTGGAAGACTCCCATCTCTTTTGTGGCAGAGAAAACCGAAAGTTTATATCATTTAACTCTACCGCTGTGCAGGAGGGTGACTACAGATTGGCAGGAACATTAATTGCTATGTCTTTAGTCCATAGAGGACCTAGTCCGGACTTTTTTACCCCTCCAATGTTTGATGCTATTGCTAGCACCAACCCAGAGCTCGTGGATGTTTCAATTGAAGATATCTACGATTGTGAAATACAGGAAGCGCTGATTCGCCTGTCTGTTTCTAAAGATCTAAAAGAGGCAATTCCACTCGTGCAAGAAAGAATTCTAATATGACACTTGTAGACCTGTCGGGAACATATATCTGAGTTAAATCTCTAGATGACATCTGTGAGGTTATTCGGACAGTTTGTAGGTGGTACATAATAATTTATTTGGTAGAGCAGTTCCTGCACTAGACAGCTTCAAACAAGGTCTGTCTACACTAGGTGTCCTGGAAGCCATACAAGCATCTCCAGACACGTTCCGCAGTGTGTTTTGCCCATCCTTAGAAGAAAGGAAACTCACTGCAGAAATGTTAGACTAACTATTTGATGTAACCACAAGTGACGTGGGCTCTACAAAAGCTGTTACAGAAAGCCTTGTTCTCTCGTAGGTGGAGGGACTTTCTCCAAGATCTTGAAGAAGATGATGGCAAGATCAGCCTGTCGGATGTTTTATTTTTTGCCACTGGTTGTCATTCGCTTCCACCAAGGCAGAATACATTAAGTCCAAAACTAGAGTTTCTTCACACTGAAGGGAAATGGGGGCTACCGAAATACCCCACTGCCAATGTATGCAGCCCTATACTTTGATTGCCAGTAGGACATTCGTCCTATGAGAGTTTCACGGAAGACATGGTATTTGGGATACAGAATGGCTGGGGATTTGGGCAACCTTGATCAAATCTCAGTTGCTACTATCTGCACTGAATTGGGTACATGTAATGGCAACAAAATAAACATGAAAAATTGCAATCTTTTCTTAGCAATTCTAAAAATGACTACTAGGATAAGAGATACGTAGAAATAGATATGAGTTATGGGTACTCTAGGCTTTGCAGGTTTTATTGTGCATTGCATGTTTGTTTTTATGCGCGAGTTGAAAAGTACAAAAAACCTAGTTTCTTTTGGAGATCTATCAGACTTGTAAGAAAGAGTAGAAATTTTGTGCGGAGTTTTCTAGGATTTAAAAGAATGTCCCTGGTGTCAACAGGTCACATGATTAGAAAACATTATCTAATGCCTTTAGTTTAGGCAATGAAAAATTCATTTTATATGAGCTCAAGGACATTGTCGTGCAAACGTTTCAGTTAATAAAGATTAACTATGTTACAGTTAAAAATGTTTATATATTAGGCTAATTCAGCCATTCGTTAATGTTATTGTAAAGTTAATACATTTCGTTGTTGCATCATATGGGCAATCGCAAAATCTCCTATTTAGGTGGTCAGATAAAGCTAGTAAATGTACTGCTGGGGATGTAAATGGAAATTCCAAATTACCAATATAAAGCTGGACATTCCAAATTCCCAGGAATACGTTTAATCATGAGTTTTCGAATCTAATGTTTCCAGTGTTTAGCTAAGTTTTTAAGGGAAGGAAGCTGCAACGTTGTGATCTCTTGATAGGACACTCGTATTTTTCTTGCGACTGCACCATGCAGACAATGATTTTTATACAGATAGTTATGAAGATGTAACCCCGCTGTTTTTTGATTCGTCTATAACACTGTTACGCTTAGAATTGTATTGCAATTGATTTGTTAAACTTTTAAATCATTAGATAACTAGCAGCAAATAACAATATGCATTCAGTGGCGTAGCCAGAATATATGACAACCAGTTGCAGGCCCATGGCTGAGGCAAAGGCCGAGGTGCGAGAGCTGCTGTTCGCTAGCGCTGTGGCCCAATCGTTTCTAGGAAGGAAGGGGGGGGTACGGGAACATACTTCTCCGTGAATTTTTTTAAAATTGAGTTTCTGTGTCTTTTTATTCAATATAATTACAATAATTTTTGAATATTATATTTTCTACCCGTTGACTATAATTTGAAGGCCCGAGCCTGCAGGCCTACTGGCTAGCTACGCCACTGGCATTGCACATTGTCATGAATATATCAATGAACTGTGCTTCAATTGGTATTTAAATTGTTTCTTTTAATACCTGTGCTCTGGTGTGCGACATTTGTGCTGATAAATTAATAAATCACTTGAGATACAGTCAAACTTTGTTCTAGATTTTGTACATGCTTGAGGCTAATTACGCAAGTGCTTCCATCAGTCTATTTCAAAGTTCAGTATGTAAACTGTAGAAATGTTAGGTTGGGAGATTGCCCCCCAGAGAGTCTTTCTAAAAGGAAGTGTCGTAAGCTATTCTGGTTCCAGATTTTTACTTTCCTCACATCCTTTACCGACATTTTTTGTCCTTGTACATGTCTTTCGTCACTGATTTCGTCACTCCCATTTTCTGTCACAATTTGCGTGAAGTTATTCCATTATTCTGATGTCTATTCTCCCATCTGACCTAGCCCACCTTATCCGTTTTGATCATATTACTTTATACAAACAACTATACAGTTGTGCTTATCAAAACTTTTTATTAGAGACCTAGTGCCATACACATGCATCACATTGAAATCCATTTTCCTACCTTAATGTAAGTAGTCAGGTACTTGGGACTATTCATAGTGGGAAGTTGCAGCCAAGGCCATTATTTGATGTCCAAAAAACTCCTTGGCCTAATACTTGACCCCCCTAAAAAATTGGGTACGTCAAAAATTCCTTTCAAGAATGACTTTTTATTTGAACATACTATAGTCGAAAAGTCTGTAAAAAGAAAAGAAAATGGCAGTTTTAGGGCATCGACCTGTTTTTACTTCATCATACTATCCAAATAAATTGTGTAGATTCATCTATCCGGCCAGGCAGGCAATAATAACAAAAAGTATTTTTTAAACTTTTTACAATGGATTATTTTTTTAACTGTCTTAGATTACCATATCTGAGGAAGATTGCAGCTTGCAATCGAAAGCTTATGACAGTTAAAAAAAAACAATTCAGTGAAAAAAGTTTAAAAAACACTCTTTGTTAATACTATCTAAACTGGCACTTTATGCCGCACCCAAAAATTTCCAGTGAACTAAAGTTCCCAGAAAAAACACATTTATTTTTTATAATTAAGGCAGCTTTTGGTATACAATTCTGAATAAAAACCAACAATAAAAAGTGACGTTTCGTAATCGTAATGACAGGCAAACTGGAAAAATCATTCTAACTAGAGTTAAGCATTTTCATCAAATTTTATACGGCCTAGTCATTATTTAAACTTAAATGCGGTTTTTGCATTTCTATAGTCAATTTCCTCCATTATATTTAGCTTGCTTATTTGCATTCCCTTATATGGTTCAGTGTTCTGGTTAGAATAATTTTTCCAGTTTGCCTGACAATGTAATTGCGATGATGACGAAAGGTCATTTTTTATCGTTGGTCAAAAATTAGTTTGTGTGGAAACAAAAGACCTAGATTTTAATTTTTTTGGTGTGGAAATCTGGCAACAAGACAGGTTTGGTACAAACTCCTGCAGATATTTAGGATGGATTATTAAGGTCACATTACTTAAACCAATGCCATTGCGACCAAGGCTCTAATTGGATCTGGAAGTTTAATACCTTTTGCAATATACTGTGTGCAACGAAAATATAATTCAGCTAACGTAAAGAAATCTGCTTTAGCAACAAGTTTGTAGTGTGTGTTAGGGGGAGGGATTCTACATCAGACTTTCGATCTCGTTTATAAGAGCCAAATACAACTCTCGTGCGTCATTAGCATTTTCTGGCATTCTTAGCCCTTCCTCCCTCATTATCATTCAGCAAGTGCGGTAAATTCAGGAGATGATCGTAAGGGCAGATCAAAGCAGCAAAGTTCTCTGGCAACGTCTAGATCGTCAGCATCAACATTAAACTTGCAGTCCTCGCCACCTGTCATCTCGGGATACTGATAAAGGAAGCAAGGTCGACCAGGGGGGGAGCTGTTGTTCCTTTTCGAAGGTCTAATACGATGCAGATTCCACCGTTTTGCTACACTCTGAAGCTCTTGTTGAAGAACTCTCATATAACAAAACTGTAGGCAGTCCACATGAACAACATTCACATCACAGAAAAGACCTCTGTCTCTTAAATCCCTGAAATGTGAAATTCACCAATCAGATGAGCCTTTTCGTAATTGCCCCCACCAAGCCTCTATCCTCTGATTGGAAACCGATTGTCCATAAAGGAAACCCCTCTCCCCTGACCAGAAATCCTCGGCCTCGTGTCGTAAAAATCGCTGAATGGCTGCGATTCTAACATTCTCTGTGCCCATATCTCCACGAACAATCATTGCTGTACTGCCAATACTTTGTAGACAGTCCAGAAAATAGTTTGCTATGACACCTGGGTGGTTGTTTGTGCGTCCAACCTCAAGCCACATGATTTTTCGCGAGTAACCATTGATGCAACCATGTATGCAGCATCCGTAAGGCTTTAGCTTGTCATAACCATCCAGGTGCCAAATGAAGTTCGGCCCTTTCGCGTAGTACTGTCGTCTCCTGAGTCTGTTCCTTGAGCGTCTCTCTACGCCTTCAGGGTCTAATATTCCCAAAGCGTTCCTCACAAATTCTTTGCTTACAGACAGACGATGATCAACTAGTAATTTTTGCCACATGGTTCGGTAGCTAACAGTGCTACTGCTTCCTTTAAGCTCTTCTATATGCTGTTAATTATTTCATCCAAGTCACTGAATTGTCGTCTCCCAAGGTTGTTTCTTGCCAAAACTCTTTTAATCTGCGTTGACTAAGGTGTATACTATGGTCAAAAAACAAGCAATAGGCGATCTCCTTACAGCTGAAGCCCATATGAAAATATTCCTTTATAAAACCGTCACGGAGTTCTCTCATTGCAGCAGCCATGTTAAAACAATATTAGAACTTCTAGACAGAAGCTTATTCTGTTATGACACTTGACAAAAAAGTCACGAAAAAAAGAACTCAAGAAAACAAATTTAAGGCTAATGAAAAAAGAACGAACATACGAAACAAATTTAGAACTCACGAAAAAAATTAAAACTTACGAAAAAAATAAAACTCACGAAAAAAGTAAAACTCACGAAAAAAAAATTAAACTCACGAAAAAATAAAAAGTCACGAAAAAATAAAAAGTCACGAAAAAATAAAAAGTCACGAAAAAAAATTAAAACTCACGAAAGCAAATTAAAACTCACGAAAAAAAATCAAGCGAACGAAACAAATTTACAACTCACGAAAAAAAAAATTATCTTACGAAAAATAAATATAAGTCTCACGACTCGAAAAGTAAACCTCACGAAACCAAATTAGGACAGGTTTTGAAAATGGCACTTCCCGGGCTCCGTAGGTTTGTGTATAAAGTGTCTCGACCCGCGGAAGTTTACAGTTTACGGAAGCTTATTCTCCTTTCGATTTACCGTTTAAGCAATCTTGAGTTCGATTTTTGATTCATTTAGGGAATTGGTGTCAATACATATTTGTTAGAAATTTTAAAGCCGAACTGAGAAAAGCAGAGGGGAAATCTGGGTTGCCAGAGCTCTCACTCTTTGACGCGAATATTGAACGTTTACCTTGTGCAGGATCCATTTTTGCGCTTAATTGTAGGTTTACTTGTGTGCATTATCCGTGAGTCGTCTCACTGAGACGTTTGATGACCTTTTGTGAATACTTTCCCCGCCGGTTAACGTTTGTCTGGGCTAACTCTTGAAACTTCAGCTTTGTGTTCTCTCTACGACAATGTCAATGATCAAACTTAATGTTGATTTTAAACACTACAACAAAAATTAGTTATACGTTTAAACCTGTGACGCGTTACAGATGAAGAACTCTTGGCAAGACGTCCAAAACCCGCGAGCGATCAAGCTGCATCTGTTGGTCAAAAAAAAAAAAGCAAAAAATAATAAATGAATAAACACCGAAAACTTTCTTATCGTTTTGATTAATAACTACAGAGTGACTTGTTCACACTAAACATTTGATGTTGACAATACTCATAGCTAAGGATAAATAGTATTTTTTAATATCAACAGAACTTAATCAAAGGTATTTTCGAAAAGAGTGCCCCATTTGTTCGGCAGTCTGTACTTGTCAAAGAGGTGTTAACTTTGGTGGAACCCGCTGGCGCTGCTACGAACAACATGTGGTATATATATTCGGTTGATTAGTGAAAGAAAGATTTGTTGCTTTTGCGTAATTTTTATCGCGTAGTTAATTGTTCATGGCAAGCAAGTTCATAAGCAAACTAAGTATTGTTTGTAACTTGAAATCAATGACGTAAAAACAGCTTTGAGAGTCGACACGGACGGACGACCCACTGAACTGGATTCCAGCGGAAACGAAAGAAAAAAAGAAGGGAAGTATTAGTTGAAGTAACTAGAATCTTGGCTTCGTAGATTAACAATCTATATTACTAGCAATGCAGGAGAAGGAGGGTGAGCCAGACTTGGTGGTAAATCAAAAATCCGATTAGACAAACTTAAATCCTTTTTAAACGTTTTTAGTGAGCCCCCATCAGAACTTTGAATATGAAGCAGAAGTGTCACCTTCTCTTTCTTCTGAATTCTGTCAAAGGCTGATGTTAGATATTGTATCGGAAGTTATCGAAGTCGTTGCAAACTGAAACAAAAGTTTGTAAACCGTCTATTTTTTCTTGAAGATCACTCAAAAAGAAATAGTGCGGCGTAGTCTTTTTCTATTTTCTTTTGCACTGGAGTAGTTATTGAATCAAACAAGGAAAGCTGTGCCGCGCGCTGAGAGTCAGCAGTCTCTCGAGGCGCAGTATACTCGTACTCGTCTCCTTTTTGGACACGATTTTGTTACACTGATTCTGTGAAAAGAAAAAAAAACCCTAAAACATCCAAAGAAGTTTCATATTTTAGAATGCAGGGCCATCTTCGGTGAATTATTGCTGTGCAGATCAAATTATGAACAATAATGGCCCTGTGTGGCCCTGTAAGGCTGTATTCTATAGTTTCTCCAATTAACATCTTGTCATTTGACGCCAATGCAATATGTTTTCACTCTTCACACTCTCAAAGGGCATGCAGTCATTGAATGCTATAGCTTGCAAAATCTGTGAGTTTAAAGAGTTATTTAGAGTTTTAAGACATTTTTAATTTTCGTTTTACGCCATTTAGGGCTTTTTGTAGTTGACAAACTCTCCAACCCAGATTTATTTATGCGCCAGTTTCGTCACGCTCTGTGATTCAATTAATAAAAGTTTTTTACTTACAAATCATTCGTTTGTCTTAAAAGGAAATTCCTATATAGCTCAGTTGCCTTGCTGATATATACTAAAACTTTTAATCTATTTTAATTTTGGTGGATAGTGACATGATGATGAATATCAACTCGCGCCTTTCCCTTTGGCGCTCAGTAGATATTTTACCACTATCCATCTCACAATATAAGTTATGATTGAAATTTGTCGCATTGAACAACAGATTACAACGCATTCGCTGTATAGCGATATCCCTTTTTTATAAAGAGTCGTGAATTCAATCGAGTCTGGTTACTAATTGGCGTTGTGTGTTTTATTTACAGAAAGGGCGGCTCTCAAATAAAGCAAAAACTTTCTCTTAATAACGGAATTCCTCCGTTTGGGTGTGTTTAGTTTACACAAAAGATATTTCTTGTGGTCACATTCTACTTCTCTGGCATTTGTTCATCAGTAGCGGACTCTAATACAGCAATACAGTGACCGTAAGTAAATAGCACGGCAGTTTTTTTAAATACTCAGTATAATCATCTTCAATTTCATGTTTTTTCAATTATTGTGTGAATCAATCCGCCTTGAAGAACTGTTAACATCTCATTCAACTTTTTACTTTGTGGTAAACTAGTTTTAATGAATATTATAATTTTATGTTGAGTGATGTTATCACAAGAGGTCGTTGAATTTTCCTGCAACTTGAAAGATGCCAATCTTATATCTCTTATCTTTGGCTTCAGAATATCACAGTGCATAAAACTGCAGAGTTCATGCCCGAGGACTGAAGACGGACTGAAAACCTACCGCCACTATTTCTGAGGAATGCTTTTGTACCGGATGTATTAAACTCTTTTCAAGCCTGCCACCGTTTTAATTAAACAACGGAATGAATCATCGATGTGCATTTTTGTCTGTTCTTTTTGCCAACACCTTTCTGTCGCTGGTCGCACAACCAGGTTAGTATGATATAAATAACACAAAGTTGCAGCCAGCGTATATGAAATTATGCATTTTAATGCACTGCCTGTTTTAAATTAAGCTATTCAACAAATTATTCATAAGATTTTTGCCAAATAGACTTGTAACAACTGATCTTACAACGTGAAAAAAAGATGTTGTATGTAGATTAATTCAGCTGTTCCGATTACAATAGTCCGTATCAAACCTAATAGTAATGAAGATTTGTAATGGTCAGAAGCTGAAATATTGTACGTAAAAGATCAGTTGTTGCTAGTTTTTTTTTGTTGTCAAAAAATATTTTAATATTTATACTGTTTTCTACTCATCACGATTTTCTATTCCAACAGTCCGTAAGTGTGTACTGCACTGGTTTTTTAACCTATTTATTTGAATATTATTTATACTCTGGTTTGTTTCTGTTTTCTATAACTTTCTGCCTGGCTCAACTAATTAGGTATCATATATCTGGTTGAAATACATCTCTGAACAGCAACTAAATTTCCGGTTTTTAAAAACAACAAACCGTACGTAATATAAAAGCGTTAGATCTGCCCACATCTGACACCTTTCAAAACTCCAATTTTGAAACAAGATGGATGCTAACTTCTCTCTGAGTGATAACGTACAATAAAGAAATCCGTTATATTACAATTTTTTTTTATAAGCAGCTTGACTCGGCTCGAGTCCTAATGAATGCTCAATTTCTGGATTATTTTAGGCCTAAACTTTACTAATCATTTGCTTAGCAAATACATAATATGACTCTAAGCAATGTCATTTATTTATGAGCCCAAAAAGTTGCTTAATTTTAGTACGTGACAACTAAAGTTTACTGTCCAAGGACAGTACGCTCCAGATTTTCTTCCCAGTTTTTGCACAATTAGCCTTGTTCCAGTGAACAATCGCTCATGACTGTATGCGAGCAGGCAGAGCGAGGTGGTATTTAATATTTGTAAGCTTTTTCCGGTTGGAAGGTGTGTTTTTTGACAAAAAAAAACAATTTGTAGAAACATGCTATATGAGAAACAAACACTTTTTTAGGGATCATTCGCTTAAAAAAGAATAGTTCTTGAAGGCACCTTTTTTCCTTTATCTTTATTTTCAATACTCAATACTTCAAAAGAAAAAGTACAAAATACCGAAAACTGACACACAAAGCCTGAGGGTTGCTTAGTTTTTCAGCATCTCAAAATATATAATTTCTTGTCACAGTTGTTTACGTTATTAGACCGTAGCGAGCCCTAGTTGTTTATAACAGGTTGCTTATATAAAAAAAAGTGGACTAAAATAAATCTAATTTAACTTAACTGCTAAAAATTAAACTAAAAATTCGCAATAATATTATATACATATATTATGTTTCATAGTTTTTCTTCAGTTCGAAACATGCAAAAACCAACAAATTAACGTTTTTAGTTCTAAAGTATTTCATTTCGCACCGTTATGTTAAACTTCACTGAAATCGCTTTCCCGTCTGCTTTCAGTATGTTTTTTTTTTTACTTTCAAAGATATAGGCTCTATTTCTGTTTGAACGTTCGAGATTTTGAGCAGATTCAGAAAATTTAGATTGTAATATTATAAAAAAAACACGAATTTTATTTAGAAAAACTGAGGTTAGACGACTCTGACTCTGAGCCTGAGGTTACGAGTTTGAGTGACAACAGAGTCAGAAGCCAGAAGGTAACGATTGCCCGTGCGGCAGCGGATAAAAACACAAGATCAAGAAAATCCCTTTTCGTTTTCTTGTGTTTTATTGACTCTGAGTGAAAGGACTATTAAGAAAGATAAATCTGCTGTCAGTAATATTATACTTTTTTATGAACCAGTATATTCAATGATCAACACATTTTGATGACAAATCATTTTTAGACGCTGTTAGTGTAACAAGCTATTACAACTAATTGAAACATAGCTTTTAGTAGTAAGAGTTATAGTTCAAAATGGGCAATCATACTGTTAGAAAACTAATTCTTGTTGCAAAGTTTTGAAAAAAAACCCCTAAAAAATGTATTCATACCGACGGTTTATCCGAATCTTTAAAGTTTCCTATTTGATCAATATGATCAGTTCTATATCAATGGACATGTATTAGCTCTCACCGCTGATACCAATCTTGCTGACTTAATTTGTTTTAAAACGGCTTGAAGATATATTGATCTGCAACACTTAATATCTGGCAGTTTAAAAAAAGGTCTCTACACTGAAAAGTGGAAAGAGTGTTTTTATCGATAAGAGAATTAAATTAGTTTTGGTGCCGCTCTCAATCAAAACTACATTTCAAAGTTGGTATATAGTTCGTTTTAGTATCGATAAGAGAATGAAATTACTTTTGCTGCCGCTTTCAATCAAAACTACATTTCAAAGTTTCAGGTTGTCATTTTGCTAATTTCAAACTTTAGTAAAGAAAACGTTTTTATTTAGATATACGTATTTTCTTTTATAAGAAACTTCTTTAGCCCTTGAGTCTCAAAGTTTCTTAAAATTTGACCCAATTTAGCTCTGAAAGTTTCTTTAGGGTTTCTTAATTTCTTGAACACTTCATCCGAGAAATAGACTAAGTAACAAACTTTCATTCTCGAGCTCATCTTAGCTCCATTTTGGCTGCATTTTGAAATTTATAGGCACAAAAGCGCTTTATAGATGTACTGAGGAATGAATTAAGAAATTAAAGAAATGGCTTTCTCAAGTTCCGTGTCATTTTTCTTGTTTTTCATATTTACAGGGCCGTAGCAAGGGGAGGGGCCGGGGGGGGGCTGTGCCCCCCAGTTTTTACTCCAACCTTTGTCACTACTATTGCTTCACAAAAAGTTTGAGAAAAAAGGGAGTTATTTCACTCGTTTTAGACACTCTGTTTTCAGTTTCAAATGGAGTTTAAAACCCAGGAAATACGCTTTTAGATAAACTAATTTGCAAAATTTATTGGGGAGCATGCCCCCAGACCCCCCTAGAAGGCTCCTGCTTTTGATACTCGGTTGTTCCCCCCAGTTTTTCAAGGCTTGCTACGGCCCTGTATACATTGTACTTTCTTTAATTAATTCTATTAGCCCGGCCAACTTTATAACCAGCTTATGTTAATTAGTCCAGTCACAACTGAAGATGATCAGAGAATGATGGATGCATGTCTTGTTTTTTCAAAAATGTTGTCCCTTTTCTTAAATTATTTTAAAATTTTTTTTTTTTACAAATAACAACAATTCATTACTGTTTTGGTAAAGAATTGGTGACAGTTCATTGGCTGTAATATATTACGGCAAGATAGATTTATTCGAAGCGAGAGCAGTGCAAATACATTGAGTCAGGACGTAGAAATATAGTGATAGCGTTTTTCGTTTAAGTTACTTTTATTGTGAACATTTTATTTCATTCATGAAACCTTTTCTACTCCATGCTCAAGCCAACACGTGTAATTTTCTTTTTATTGAATAAATGTGAGTGTTTAGAAGTTCTAGAAGCGTTCACTGGGCTATACCTAAATGAACTTTGTGTTTCGAGCTGTCGCCGCAAGGAACTGTGGGATATACATTTCTGACTGGGCTTGCCACAGGTAGCCCAGTTACTTGACAAAAAACAAAGGAATGACGTCAGCGATTTCTTCACTATTGAGAATATGGTCATGGAAAATATGTTACTCGTATCCCAGATGTAGTTTCATATGAAATCTACGAGTGGCGTATTTTACAGTAAAACACTTATATCTAAGTAATAATGTATTTCATTATAACCAGTGTGTAATATCCTTTATGTACAATGTTTCTTTCAAACGCATTTCTGGAATTCTTAGCTCTAAACAAAAGGCAAAGTTTTTCATTATCTTAGCTTCAACAGCTTCAACGCTGCCCTTCTAAACTCAGAACGATAAAAGGAATAAATAAAAGGATTTAACGAGGACTGTAGGAAAAGAAAAAATAGAGACAGTTTTACTAGTAGTGGATTGACAAGATCTCGTCGATCGAACAGTCGACATTGTTGATAAAATGCCCTTGGTATCCAGCAGAATACAAAAACCGCTGTAACCATTACACACGAAATGGTGCCTTTGCGTATCTTTAGGTGTTTGGCTTGTTCTTTGTGTTTTTCTACAGTTTCGCTCGCTATTCGACAAACTTGGTCGGGTCTCTCCATGGTAATAATATTATTTTCGTACTTATGACAGCCAATGCGCTTTGTTACCGAGACAAGCTTGTTATTACTTGAAGTGCTTTCGGAAATTTTCGACATGTCTTCGGACAGGGAAGTTTTCTTGAATCCCACAGTATTATTTGGAGGGTTCACGGATTTAAGATTTAGACGTCCAGTTTTATCTTTAGGTAATTTATCCCAAGTTTCTTCAAGTCTAAGATGTTGTATTGTCATAGAAGTAGAGGGCAAACTTTGTTGTACAGTATCTGTTGCATTTCCTTGAGTGATTGCAATGGATACTCTATGCCTTAAATCATTGTTTAAAGAGGGCAAATCAATTTCGTTGTGGTTTGAAGTTTCAACTGAGTCGACTTTGTTAAATCTTCTAAATTGCATTCTATTAATTGACAACAGAATTCTAGCGTTTATGAATCCTACAACTATCATAGGAAAACAAACGAAAACATATAGCAAAAATAGCGTGTAGTTTCTGTTCCAGAGTTTAGCATCTTCTTCAGGAACGCTAAATCTCCACGCAAACCGAATGAGTGTCAGGATGACTGGAATTCCCCAAACGCAAAACATAAAATGTTTCAAGGTTTTGATGTTCATGTAGTAATGATAAAGAAGAGGCTTAAATATTGCAGTGTTTCTGTCATAAGCTATCACGAAGAGGTTGAAAACAGACGATAAGAAAGAACAGTCTCTGAACACGTTAAACAACCAACAAAATCGTGTCGGTGCATAAACACAACCACTACAAAATACAGAATACGTTGGGATTACTGTTAATGCCATTAGTAAGTCAGAAAGTGCCAAGCTTAGAAGAAAGTAGTTCAGAATGTTTTGGCAAAGCGACGGTCGACTTCTAAGAAGCACAAAACATGTAAAGGAGTTCCCTGCAACAATAATTACTCCGATAACTCCATTTAAAATCCAAAATAATTGATCCAGTTCGTTGTTACAAGTGTTCCATGCAGTTGTATTTACAGTAATGTTGTTATGCGTAGCATCCATAAGTAAAGGTTCTGATGATGCGACAAGAAAACTCTGAAGCGCGGGCACTCGACACCTTTGCAAAATAAATCTGAACTCTGCTATTCACCTGTATATATTGAAACATATCATTAAAAACTGAATCTCCTATTTATTTAGCTCTCACCTGTTTTTGATCTTTGCTTTGTCCGTGATACAATGCCAGAGAAAAATTAATGTTTAAGGATCAGTTTACCAAACTTATGAAAAATCGGAATCTTAACCGAGCGGTAAGCTTCCACGCAATAAACTAACTTTTTTTATGTTTTCTAGCTATGCATTTCTAGAAAGTTTTATTTAAGATAAAATTTTTCATTAAGGATGTAAAATGTATGAAGTTGCCACAGTTAAACAATTAACGTTTTTCTTGAAATTGCGAAATTAACTCGCTTAATAGTTTTAGGAATTGCTTTAATTGGAAAAAAGATATGTGTTTTGCAGTGTTTCTCATTAAAATGAAAATTAGCTCCTGGTTTACTTTTCAACGGAGAACAAATTGCGGTTTCCTTTCAAAATGCTTATTAAACTTTTGTTGTTTGCTTAACGTGGTCTGTCTGTTATAAGCTTTTGTCTTATCCTTTTTTTCTTTATCTAATTCAGAGGGGAGGTAATTTGGCTTTCAAACTAGAGCAAATACTCATTCGGGCTTTGCACAACAAAACATAATCATATAAAGCAAACGAGAGCACAGATGTTTAAAGATATATCGTTGCGGTTCCTTTTAGAAGAGTATTTGTCGTCTCACTTTCATTTTCGAGAAACGACTCAAAGTTTTTACTTTTACAAGAAACATCTCGAAGTTTTTAGAAATATTGGCAGATCTTTTTCAACCAGACGCATATTTGCGTGCACTTGAGCTTAATGATTCTGTAATAAACACGAAAGCCCTGCATTTTTACAATGTGCATTCTACGCATGCGCTTATGTTACCTCACAAATGCGCATTAGCAACGGCGATTTGTGATTGAAGACAAAACTAGACGCCTATAGGCGTTTACTCGGGCTACCTAATGTGCACTGTGGGCTGCCCGTGTTTCATAAAGGAAAAAGAATTATTTTGACACTGACAGCGGAGAGTTGTTGGCAGCATGAGTATAAATTTACCTA
>JAOBAY020000013.1:0-15683 GCA_025331085.2 Zoanthus sociatus | reverse complement strand
GTCAACCTGCTCTTTCCATTTCTGGATGCCATTTTGTCATAGCTGATTGATTTAAGGTAGCTGTGGTCACGTGACCCGCAACTGCAAAAGGCCTATTAACACTATGGGGATACAAGCGTTTCGATTGAATATTTCAATCATCCTTAAGGAATTACACACATAAAGTGAAACCAACGCTTGTTTTAGAGTCAGTGAAAAAATCACTGGCCGAGGTAGGATTTGAACGCACGACCTTCGGGTTACTAGACCGCCGCTAACAATTAACGTTACTTCATATATCCAAGCTAAGACGAAGAAACAACACTGGAGACTAGTGACCATGCTAGACTGTGGATTCCACTCACGTAACTCGCAAATTATAACTTTGTATATAGTAGTAGTTATAAACCGCTGACCCTAATTATTATGATCGACAGGACACGTAATCTGGCTCATTTTGTTTTCAAAACTTTGCACAAAACGTGCATGCCAAAAAAGTAAAACGTTCCGGTTTTAAAAGCCAACAACGACTAAGCATTAGTAGAAGAACAGCTTTCACCTTGCTTACAGATGTTCCAAATTGTTCTTTTCAAGGTGGTTGCTCAACGTTGTAAGTTCCAACGTGTAGTTCTTGCATTCAGTAATCATTACTACTGATCTTTGGCGTTCTTGTAGGTGATGTTGTCCTGATTTTTTAAACTAACTTATTAATTTAGTTTCATTTCTTGGCCAGTGTCAATAGCACAGCTGAGGCGAGTGAGAAAACTTGGTTAAAGTCTTAAATTAACGGCAGGGTTCATATTCCAAAACGTTGGTCATAAGGAAAGAACTACAAGCTGGCCGCCCCAAGTATTTTGTATAAATAAACTCGTTTATCGCATTTCCAAAGCTGGGAAGAAGCCTGGATCTAAGTGACATTATGTCGAGCTTGCTTCAGCCTGCAGTATACCATCGGGTAAAGAAAAATTCAATTCTGTCAATGGGTACGAGCATCTAGCCTGCGATGCAGTCGGCGGACGTGTCAGGTTTTTTGTGTATACCGGAGGTTTAGACTGGCTGCGACGCAGGCTAACGAACATCAGGCATGTGAAAAGTCAGCGGCTGTTTTTTTTAAGTAAAGCGCAAAAACTCAAACTGCTAAAAGGAGTTTTAAACCGATTATGAGTAAAAATGTCTTTGCTGTCAGTTAAATAACATATCTTTCACTCAACCGCATTCGTCTTGTACGTGTCGCCCCGGTTCTCCTGGTACCTCATCTTCAGACAAATCTTGATGTATGTTGTTTTGAATCGCTTGTTTAGCAGTGAATACAGGAAGGGGTTCATTGCAGAGTTCAAATACCCGAACATAAGCAGAACGAATTCAAGTTCCTCTGGGGTTGTGTCGGTGTAGTCCGGCCATAAATTTAGCACAATGCTCATTACGCTATATGGAACCCAGCAGAAAAAGAAAGCTCCGACAATGACTGATATAGTCTTTGCGGCACGCAGGTTGTTTCTGTAGTTTTTTTGACGTTTCTTGTGTTCAACATCCGAGCCTGTTGAGCACTCCTGAAGCGCCTGTCGGTTGCGTGCAATAAAATAAATCTTAAGATATATCGCACAGGTGGCAAGTAGAGGCAGAATGAAGTTCAGAAATGAAATCAGAGCGGAAAAAACCGAGGTGAGAACAAAGTAACACACTCCGTTGTAAACCCACGTGTCATACGCCAACCAAAGACTGGCACGAGAGAAAACAGTACACAGTAAACCCAGATACACGTGACGGCGAATAAGGCTCGTTTCCGTGTCATGAATCGTGTTTCCCTGAACTGACCCAGTGGGTCACTGAGAGTTTTGTACCGGTCTATACTAACCGCTAAAAGGGTCAGTATTGAAGTAGGTACACCAATGAGGTAGATTGTGGTCCATGCTCTACACATGTGCTCCCCGTGTGTCCAGATCCCACGCTTTAACAGGATATCGATGTCAAATGTGATTGCGATTAGAGCGGTCAGCAGGTCGGACACAGCCAATGAGAAGATGAATGTGTTAGTAGGTGTTCGGCGTAACACCCGGTTGGCAAGTATGGCGTAACAGACAAGTAGGTTACCAATTACTGTGACGATAGTTATGAGGATAAATGCACCAGACACAAAATATGCAAAGATCTGACTGACCATTGTCTCTTCCAAACCAGTGTCACTACTGTTTTCTGCCGTAGTCATAGTTTTAGTTTTTGTATCGAAAATCTTTCTTTGATCTTTTATCTTACTTTTGTTTTTACTTTGTTCACGGGAAAATTAAAATACGTTCCTGGTATTTAAGATTTTGGTAATTCGTCGCTGTCTGCGGTAAAGAATGGAAAGTAATCCTTTTTCAGCTGCGATAGGAACAGTTTTTCAACACCAGGATCATTAACGTTGATTTGAAACGCTTTTACCACTTGTTTGTCTCACACTGAAATCACCAAAGGAGCTTGCAAGCCCTAGAACAAAACAGGAAATTGAAACTTGTAAATACATACCATTTATTAAAAAATACATTTTTTTTTCCTTTTCACAAGTTTTTTATAAAAAAATTTTTAAAAAATTATAAGGTATAAGAAATTAGGATATATCATTTATATTTATAAAGTAATTTGGATAGTACGAGGGGTTTGATTGGTCAACCATTGGGCTTTCATAGCGCTGTGAAGTACGAAAATGACGTGTGAGCGATATAACTGCATGGCTGCCTCCAAGTTGTGAGAATTTACAGTTTCATGGAAGAATTAAATCTTTGCATACGCGTTCCGTATATCATCTTTCTCTTTGTCACATCGGAAAACAATAATTTTATAAAATATAAAGATACGTTCTCTGTCACGAAGTGAAATGTTTGTAACGCGTGTTTATTGCCGCGCGCACATAATTAAGTTCTGATGAGCATGTTATGACGTAATGAATGGAAATTGTTAATAAAAAAATACATTAAAACTGTAACTCAAAAAAAATGAGTAATAAATCTGACCAGTTTCTAAAGAACCTGTGACATTCTCCTCGCTTTCATAGCCTGATGAAAACCTTGGTAAAGGTTGTGAGAAATCTTCGACTGCCGTGCGACTCGGTTCTTCGCTCATCTGATCTCGAATTTTCTTAAACGTTTAGCAGTGGATGTTAACACCGCAATTTGAATATATGAAATTCTTCTTTACTCCGGAATGATAGTCATTTAAAATAATTTCTTTCCTATGAGAGGTTCTCTTTCACTGCATACGCTGCAGCAAGAATCTCCGATATTTTCTTCTTTTTAAAAAAGTAGGTTTTATTGTGCTTTACTTGCTTCGCTTTTAGAAAAAAAATTATAACTTCAAAAAGGCTTTGTTTTAGAGTTTTTCTAGATCATAATCACTAAAAACACCCTTTTTCATAGAAAATTGTGCTCGTGTAAAATAATCGTAAAGTCGAATTGATCGGAACTCGTTAACAGAGCATATTTATCAAACTCTTGAGATTGGCATCGTGGAAAATAATGAGAATTTGTCGTGTGGTAATAAATAAAAGTTCTGCTCTATTTTGAGTAGTATATCCGGCAGTTATTGACTAGTGGCTAAAAGAGAAAGAAAATAAAAAATCGACAGTTGCTGGCAGTCGCGTTCACAAAAAATTATTAATTTTACCTCAATTTCGGAATTGCTAGTGTAGATGAAGTGTAGTGATTTGTGTTTGTATTTGAGTTTGACCAGGACACAATTTCACTCTACAACTATAAAGATAATTTCTTGACTTAGTGAACTACAACGTAATTAACTCATTAACTATCTTAGAAATATCATTGCACAGCATTATTTTCATCTGTTCAGAAGCTATTAGTTTGAGAAAGAACAAAATATTGAAATAATAGTCAAGTACACGTGGCCATTACTCGTTCTATCGAGCGATAACATTGTCAGTGTTTATTTTTAACAGCACCGTTAAAAACGTTTATCTTAAAATTATGGCAAAACCTGTTGGTACAAAAACTAATTCAAAGTCGATAAACTAATGAACTCTTTATCTCAAGAGCCAGGCAATGCCATCCATTCTATTTGGCTCGCAATTTATTTAGGGCTCGCACACATTTCAACAGCTAGCCGACAAATGTTCGTTACGGTTTTTAGCAATAGTGTTATTGTGAAGTTTGTATTTGTAGCATCGACGTATTTGTTGAAACCGGACATTCCATTTTCGTTATAGTACAAAATTCATTGAACTTTAAAATAAAATTGTCGTTTTAATAAGTGAGTCAGTTGATATCCCATCGAGTTCTTGATTGGGAAAAACATTTTGTCACAATTATGATTTGACATTCTCATAATAGCTGTCGCATCTAGTATTTTAGGACATCTATAATGAATATTGCGAAGATAAGCGGCTTAAAAAACATTTTGACACAATGGCTAGACATTGCGAAATGAGTAGCTTGTCTGTCTAGTATTTTAGGGTATCTAAAATAAATTATATTGCAAAGATAAGAGGTCCGAAAATAGAAAAAAATAAAAAAATAATAAATAGTTTATGTGAACGTTTAAAAACCTAAAACAATATGTAGAAGCCTCTGGTTTTTATTTTTCAAAACCTTAAAATCATGATAACTTTAAAAACTAAAAATGACTTTGACCAATAAACTAGGTTCAAAAAATTTCGTCCAAGATGTATTGATCTGATTGATTGAATAAAGAGGTTATAACGCTTCTTTGGAGTGTAAATGAATGATGGTATATGAGTGTTCCGAGATGCAATTAATATCATCGCTGGCCTCTCTTCGCAAATTGGTTTTCAATTTTATCTAAAAGTAAAACCAATTAATAGCAGTTATCAAAGAAAGAAAACTTATCCAATGCTATATGAACACTTGAGGCCAAACCTGCCTGAGGGTTGAACAATTGTTGAAAACGTCATCACAAAATCGCTTAAGCACTTTTTCATTTGACAAAGAAATAATGAAAACTGGGCAATTTGCTTGAATGTTGAGAAAAAGAGTGTTTAAGCTTAGTATAATGACTACGCCAGGCACATCTTATAAGTCTCAAATTCTCAATCGGTATCTTACAATGTGCTTTTACTATTTCGGGAGTATTTGAGAATCAGACTGTAAAGACAGTCCTATAGAACACTATTTAATAAAGAAACGAATTTTACGCTCCCTGGCTGTTGTCAGAAAGATTAAGCTCTTTAAGATACTTTCGTCTCTAAATCAACTTTGTTGTTGAACATATTATAGTAATCTCTTTCGATCAAGCGTAACTATATAACATTGTTTTTTCCACGAGAATCTATGTTCTTTTAATGAAGGTCTGTTTTTGGTGGTAGCTTGAGGCGGAGCGTGTTGCACTTTGTTAAACTAAAGCTACTATAATTTTTATATTTTTTCTGGTAGGACAAACCGTTCATCGATTTCTTATCGTAAGAAAGCAGATTTTTAAGGCGATGAAAGAAGTAAAAGGCTATGTGAGATAATATCATGCGGTCCATTTGATTAATTTAGAGTGTAATTTCAATAAGGCTCTATCCAATTGTCCAAACTAACAAAACCAAGCCTTTTCTGTTATCCATGTATACGTTTTCCTTTAATAAAACTAGTAACAGCTAGAAACTATATCAATTAAGAATTTATGCACAGTAAAAAGTTTCTCGCTACTTCCAACTGTAGTAAATTTGAAATAAAATTAAATATGAAAACAAAAAGTAATGTCTAATGATAGAAAAAAGTGAAAACAATTTATTTCATTGATAAATAAATAGAAACACTCAAAAAGAGAGAATTTATGCGTTTTCCCACGCCTCTGTAGAATAGAATTGTTTCGTTCATGAAGTTCGAGTGTTTTTGTTGGAACTGCTTAATTGAGATTTTACATTTTAATTTTTTAAGCTCAATTATATTTTACGGAAAAACAAAAATGAAATTGCTACTGGCCTCTTAAAGCATTATGAAAATATATGGAGGTGATAAGGCCAATGATAAACTAAAATAAATTTATCAAAACCTACGTTCACAAATCCTACGTTCACAAACTGTATACATCAAAAGATGAAAATAATGACTCTAACCTGGGTTTGAATGGCATGATCTTTGCAGTTTATTTCATAGGAGTACCTGGGCTTTCGGCGTTGCTTGAAGCATTATTAGATTTCTCATGGTATATCAATGCTCTCGTTTGGTAACCATAAAAAATTCAATTTTGTTGTGAATATTAGAACTTGTCATAAATTGGTGATTAATGAGCGTGGAGAATTCTGCAACTTCACAACACTTTAATGTTGGAAAGCCTGCAGTTATTTTAAAGCTCTTTATGATATGACGCAATCTGAATGATCGTCGGCCCTTTTTTTAGCAAAAGCTTAAATTGTTTATTTTTAAAAGATGTCAAATTAACGGTGCTTCAAAGCTGCGATAACTACTAAAGTTAAAGGGAGCGCAGGGTTGAAGTCTCTCGAGTCAAAAGATTTTTTCTGTTTTCTGTTTTAGGCCAAAGAGAATCGTTGCTTAACAATAAAATTCGTTCGTCAGTGTTACTTAAATAGCAAAATAAGTTCGTTCTACGAGTGCAAGAGTTTAATTAATTATAAGATCAAACGAAAATAAACGCGGGATACCTTAAATGATTATCATAGGATTTTTCAAGAAAACAACAATAAACAATATTATTTTTCTTTAAATCAATCTTTTTTCCATTTTGAAATAAAAATCAAAGGAATTAACTACAAAATTGAACCAAAATCATGAATCATTTTGTAATGTTCATTGTATGCTTTATAAACAAAAACATAGAAAAAATGATCCAAAGTTTTTTGTATACTTGTAAAGAAATATTATTCTTCTAATTCAGTATAAATATTTTGTTAGTTGACAATTTTAGTATACTCCGGCTAAATTTAGCACTATATTCTATATTCTGAATCCAAAATAGTCTTTCCTGTGCAAATGACAAAGTACCTTTATAAAAAGAAATTTAGATTCAAATCGATGGAAATAAACTCGAAATAAACTGACTTTAATTTGGTATTCATTAATCAAGCACTTGAACTTGTACTTGAAACTTTCAAGTACAACTTCCAATGAAAGTTCAGTTATATAGCCAATAATATATTAGCGAACCTATAAACTTAAAATGTTTTTAAGCTTAGAGTTATTTGACTACTTTTAGTAAATGTTCAAAGCTACTCAAAATGAGACAAGCAAAAATGCGGGAATGTAGCATTTTTACCGACTGATAGTATAATTAGTGTCATCTGTAAGTATTGATTGCAAGTAAAGGGTGTGCTGATAAAAGTTTTATATAGTAAGGTTGTCTGAGCTGGGTTTGTATTATAGTCTCAGAAACGTCTCTCAGACAGGATATTCACTAATTAATCTCTTCTTATTGCTATTCTCCTATAGTGAGTAATTTCAAGACAAAAAATTCACTTTAAGTTTTGCCTTAAGATAATCATATAATATATTATTATTAGCCAGTGAATCTGCTAAATGTTTTTTAAGGTTGTGAAGTATAATTTAGAAAAATACTAAAAATACACAATGAAGCCTTGCACTTTTTATAGAATATATAGTAGTTATGCAATGGTTTCGAGTGCGATACTGTGGATTATGCCACGCGTCACTTGTATTTCCCGTATTCACACAAATCTTTAGGCGAGTGTGTATAGGAAGAAAATACAAGTGGCATTTCCACGATATCCGACAAGAAACCATTGTATAACTGATTTATCCCATGCCTTAAAACCCGCATGGACAACGAAGAACTAAAACCGCAAATTGTGCTGACGTTTTAAGCTCTCACAACGTTGACCGACAACTTTGGCGCCATTTCGGAAACGTATCCACGCATTTTTGGCGCCAATGCGATAGTCTCTTTCAAGTTTAGGAGGGAAAGCCGTGTGGAATCCTACCCGTTGGATACTGCAGAATATGCAATGGCTTACCAGGCCTCTGATTGGTTGTATTTTTTAAGGCATGGGATAAAACAAGATACTTTTAATCCTTGTAAATTGTATTTCACGCGAACACTTATCGATCATTAACAATATTCGAAACAAAGCTTGCAGTGACTGAACGTTTAAATGCAGTCAAATGTTTTAGCTCCATTGTAGGGGACATTGTTTTATTTGCAAAATATTAAAAAATTGAACAAGAAGTTTAAGGTATCAGGGTGTGATAACAATTAATTATAATAATAAAAGAAACTATTCCTACTGCTAATTGCACGCGTGTACAATTCGAGAATTGCCCATGTTAAATGCCTTGGATATTAAAAGACTTCATATGAATTTTAATATCCTATCTATTTACATTTTTTAAGCGACAAACAATTAGTTGTTGTTAATAAAAACATTATAGGAACGTTAATTTTAGTAGCAGTTTTGAACAAGATTGTTATCGTACACGCGATTGTTCTTTTAAACTTTTTAGTTTCAAGTCTTCAGTCTGTCAGCGTTTTAGGATAAGTTCATGAAGATTTTTTTCGTTCTCTGACAGTTGTAGGCATAACTAAAACTACAATATATACATTAGTCGAGCACTGTCTAAGTAGAATTTAAACGTCAGTGGAACTATAGTTAATCAAATCGTAACTTAAAGTAAACCAAAAAGAAGGCGGTGCACCTCCTTTATTCCTGATCATGAACCACTAAGCATACTAAGGCTATATGTCAGTGAGACATGGCAGAGATATATTCAGAATCATCATACAAGCATTTTTTTTAAATATCAAAAGAGTTGCGCTGACGTCAACGTTTTTTTTGTGACGTCCTGCCTCAAATTGTAATAAAATTGGAAAAATTTTGTACATTCTCTTTTTTTTATAAAAATATTGTTTTTTGGACCTCGGCTGTATATTCTTATTTCCTGGCCGATTTTAGGCTGAAATTATTCTTTGGAGTAGTCTTAATTTTCGGGAATATTGATGATATGGAATTTCCGTTCTTAAAATGACTGTGGTATCGAGGATCTTTAAAGATAATAGATCTATATATGGCTTTGCTATGCGAGATATGAGTGAAATTTTAATACACGTAATCACTAATTTCTTCAAACACGCAAAATTAATGAAATTGGGTAATAACCTGAGTATTTGCGAGATCAGTTTGTCTACCGATCAGACGTTGCGCAAACATGTTTAAAACTAGGAGATACAATCAATAAATCAGCGCTTCCGCTACCCAGAACTGACTACATGAAAAGAAGTCTACGGTATGATGGAGCAAATTGCAAAATAGTCTTAACCCTGAACTGTAACAAGCTCAATCCCTTTCAAAGTTTAAATCTTTATTGAAAGTAACAGGTGTATCTCAAGTCGGTCACGCTTAAAGGCTAATACATACACAATATCTGTATCATACTTATAGTAGTATTTGATTTCAATGTTAATGTTTTTCACAACTTTTAAATGCACGGTTTTCATGAAAAAATAGGTGTTTGCATTATTTTTACCTTATGTAATTATGTAAATAGCTGATGTTAATCCGTGGGTAAATAAAGTTATATGTATGTATGTATGCAAAATTTTATACTCTTAACAAAATCTGAGGCTCAGCAATATTCTTTTAAAATACAGTATTCTTAAAATTTAGGCCAATTCAGCCTTAATATTCTTGTAATGTATATTCTTATAAAAAAGAGTGAATTTATTGATCATATTGATAGTATTTTCCTGAATTACCAAAACTACTAAACTAAAAAGTTGTGAAATTGTTTAAAAAGATGCTCAAAAGTTCAAACTCTTGAAGATGCATGTGTACATTTGCGTAATTGCGTTTTACTTCGTTGCATGTTTAGTTGCATTTATATATGTAAAACTGGAATCGTGGGTTGTTAATGCAAACCTTTTTCTTGAGCAATCAACTGGTTGCATAGTGGATCATGTCACCCTGCATGCTTTTTAGCTTTTGCTTAGATGTTAGCATATGATTTAATAGCTACTGCATGAGCTAATGCTGACAAACGCTCATGGCTACTAAACTGAGTAGAGAACCATTATTCATCTGCCAACTACTACATTCCCAAAATATTACATTGCCTGACTGAGCAATTCCTCGTTTCTGTCCGCCACCTGGCATTATACAGCCGCATTACAATAGTCTCAGGAGCAGCTGGACTAAGGAAAAACAATTTATTCCAGTTCCTAGAAAATGTTTTAGGTTACTTTAGGACACTAACAAAAAACATCAGATGAAACTGAGTGTCTATCTCTTTCTAATCAACCAACCTACCTTACAGAAACGGATTTGTTTTGTAAATTTGGGATTAACAAGTTTCTTCTTGGGAATATCTGAGCAGTATTTTATAAGAACTGTATTCTTTCCCTGAGAAAAGCAACTTCTGCTATGATTTGTGCTTATTAACCCATGCAGCGTTATAGATTTAACTCACCTTTGAAGAACTCATTCTAGCCCAGACTATTTTCAATATAATTTTCTTTCGTTGAATCTCACCATTACAAACAAAAATTATACAGCCAGCCTAAACAATCAGTTTCGCGTTTATTTAGAAACATCAACTTTACTTTAAAGAAGCCGAAAATTAAATGCTTTCAGTCATAATTAGTTGGGTGTAGTACATGGTAGATGTGATCTCCATAAAAGGCCAAGAACTTACTTAACCCCCATTCCTATTTGAAAAGTAGATTTTTTCAGATAACTTTTGAACGGATGCGTATTTTACCCTGAAAGTTTTAAACTTTCCCTGCAATTTATCCAGTTATAAGCCGTTAAAAGAAATTCCTTCAAAAAGTTTTCGTTTCCATGGAAACGGCAGGTTCTAAAAAGGTTGTGTAAAAATTTTTTAAGATTTCTTCTTCGCAGGTTTTACTAGATTAGTTATTTTAATTGATATTATATTACTTAATACAAATGATCCGAATACTCTATATTAAAATTTTGTTTCCTAGAAACCGGTTTTGTCAAATATTAGGTAATAAGCTAACGTCATAAACAGTTTGTCTCAATGTCAGCATTTCTAAATGTTTCCAAATGGTGTTACTAATATTTTTAAAACTAGTAGTTCTTACAAAGAAGGAAGCGCTGACACAAAATGCAGGGATTTCTAGTTTTCCAGGAATTTACTTTTATATATAAAAATTTTTATTTGTTATGGTATGGACAGCTATTTTTCGACATTTTCAACAAACAAATATTAATAAAGTTAAAAAAGCATGAGACAGAGAAAAAGGCATCTGAAATAGGGCATTGACCATTGTACTAATTGATATTGCTTTAATATTCGAGATTTGAAAATGTAATTTAAAACTTGTCCGATATGGTGGCCGAAAAAAATGTTGTGGACTCTTTTATTACTAAGGAAATATTTGATCAAAAGAAAACTTGATTAAACAGATCATGAATCTCTAGCAATTCAAAGCCATTTTCTCGTCAGTTGACTATTACGCGTCTAAACCGTTACCGTTATGTCAGTAATGTTTTCTGTAATATTATTGGTTAGGCCCCGATTATATATGAAACGGGCTGGCCCGGTGAAACGGGCTGACATTCTCTAACGAGATTCCAAGCCTGTCCGTATGAAATGTGTAAAAATTTGGCTCGCGATTACATAAAAAATTTTCAGTCCGGGATCCCGGCAAGCCGGCTTAAAATTTTCCATATAATTGCGCAATCGGGCCGGCCCGAGCTGACAGTTACTGGCATTATAAAGTTATTTATTTTATAACAGCGTCTAATTTTGGAGTTGAGGCCGAAAGTTTTAATTTGTTTTGGGAATTTCAGTCTCAAGTGTTGTTAAATATATCATTAAGTAAATGTAGTGGAAAATTTTCGCATTTCCGTCATATTATAAACAAATATAAAACTCTCGCTAACTTTGTGGGCTGGCTCGTAACATGTAACACCGCACTGCAGGTTGTGTTTCAGCCCGCTCAACCGGAGATGAACTCATCCTGTCTCCAAACCATGTAAAGAGTAACTGAAGATGATCGAGTTGATCGAAAACGTTTTAAACTTTTTCAAACTTTTTTTACCTTGTTTTTTATATTTTAAAAGTAACAAGAAAATGACCAAACACCGGGGTACTCTCATCCCGGGATGCAGGTCATCCCGGTACGAGAAGTCTCGTGTATATCGCTGATGGCTATCGCTGATGAAGATGTTTGAAACATTGAAACATGTTCCTTAAAATTAAAAGTGTGGTTGTATTTGGAAGAATATTTCTATGAATGAATTTTAAAAATATAATAACTTCTACAACAAAATATAACTCCGATTTAGTCAGTAATCCATCGCAGGTTAGCTACCAGCAGACGCTGGTACTCATTTAACTACCCCGGAAGGATGGAAAGCTTAGTTCGCTTAGACGGAAAAGCCGCAAATGTTTAAGTCTCAGCAGCGCCTGGAACCTAACCCAGAACCCTTGTAGCTGGCAGGCAAAAATATCTTGCTAACTATGTTGTAACCTCGCTGCAGTTACGAAGAAAACAAATTTAATTACAATCGAAACGGTTATTGCACTCCACAGAATCTAAATATAACAGCTGTTTCTACGTGTTGGTTCCCAGAACCTTTTTCAAAGATTTAAAGTTTTTTATGTGACTCACTTCACTGAACAAACTAAAAAACTGGCAGAAGAAATAATCAAATTGTACCGGTTCTGAGCCAAACCTTTACAATAGCAACTCGTTATGCTTGTGGGATGTAGCTGAAATGATAAAAATCGAATAAAAACAGCAACGCGTCCTGGCAGCTCATTAACTTGAAACAACCAATATTACACTCAGGCCACGTTGGTAGCGGATATTACCCCGTAAATCTCATTTAAACAAAAGATAACTTAAATGTTAGCAGTCATGGATAGCTGTTCCGGAGAACGCCAGGGAGTACCCCTCTTGGGCTGGCAGTCACAGCTAGATCTTTCAAAGCACAATTGTTTTGGTGTAGTATTATGCTAGTGCTAACCCTTGAACGCGCTAACTGCAAATGCTAGATCTTATAAGCAGCTGTTTCGGTCTTGTGGGGGCCGCCTGTGCATCAGCGCTAGCTTGGCATAGCTCAACCAAAAGGCTCAAGGGACCATATAAGATAAGTAAAAACGAAACCCTTATGCTTGCGGGATCTTGCTAACTTGATAAAAATCCGCTAATATGAGGATCAAGGCGATGTTGGTAGCCTTTAATGAATAAAATATTATGTGTATTACAACTAATGTCTATTGAATATACACGTGTTTACACACACACTCATGCACTGATAAAGCGATTGTTCTGTGCTAAAATGTATATTAACACATTTTAAACAGCTAATAAATGTTCAGGGTAAGATCAAATCTAAAGCTAAAATTAGAATTTTCTGGGAATTTTTCAGAGTGATAAATTTGCTTTGAGTTGTTACATGGAAGACTTTATTGTTGACAATTTTCAAGTATGTACGACTTTTTGCCAATTTTTTCTTGATGTTTAATTACTGACTAATGGCGCCTTGCAGTCTTTCAACCACTAATGACAGTGAAGAGCCCAAAAAGAAACAACTTGCTACTTATTTCAGTCGACTGCCGGATTGGAAAAAAAAAACTAGCAGAGGAAACGTCGGATTGAAATACAATATTTTGAAAACATTTTACAAATGTCTTTTTGGATAAAATATTAGAAAAATAAGACACAGAGATGAAATATTGATGTTATAAAATGTTTATGTTAATTAAAAGGATTTCAAAACATGGTAGTTTTTCTCTAAAGGAAAATGCTTGAAGCTACAGTTTCTTCGATTGAAAACTGCAAACTGTTTGTGCTTTGACTATATTTGGTATATTTGAAGCACACATATTTAAAGAGAAATACAATTATTTTTGTATTGCCGGACTGTGTATTGCAACTGAAGTTTGAAATACAGATGGTCACAGATCGATACTCAATACCAAACTGGCAAGCAAGTCCATGGCAGCAGTATATTGGAAACTTTAACTTAGGATATTTGAAACTATTTTATGCCTCAACAATTAAATTTGAACTCTTTCACTGTAACCATTTTTAAACTGGAATTATTAAAATAAATTGATGACCATAAAAAAGAAGAATTTGTGTTATTTCCTAATAATGTATCTTAATAGTGTTGTTGTTGATAACAAAGAATATAATAAATGTGTCCAATGTTTTTAAAAAACATCGTGGGTCTTAAAATAACCCATAACCATCACACATTGAAAGTTGTTTGCGGTTTGCTTTCATTACAAAACTCCATTACGTGTGATTGAAAAAAACGCATTCATATATTACAATCCTCAAAAACAGATAATTTTGTTTTTGCAAATCGATTTTAAATTTTTAGAGCATTGAATTGTTTTTTTCCCAGGTTTAAGACTTTTAAACCAAGTTGCAAAGTTATCAAGGAAATTCTCAAAATAAAACCTTTGTTTTTAGATATATCCTTTGATAATAACAAAATTGAAAATAGACCGGAATTAAAATATGCATGGCACTTCCAATCATAAATAGCTAAACGTATATAAAACCGAGTTTCATTTCGGTTTCTGGGGGTTGGTGTTTGGGGATTAACGTATAAGTCTACAATTAGTTCGTTGATATTCAATCGATATCAGACTTTTAATAATTTGCAGAAAAGGATGCACAGATAGTTTGTGGAACAAAAACGGAAAAACCTTTCAAATTCAAAGTGAACTTTCAACTCTCAACACGGATATAAGCGAGAACACAGCGACCACGCACGAACATAATTTAAATTCTTATCAATTTTTTTTATCATTTCAAAACCATAAAAAAATACAATTTTAGAATCATCAATTGAACTCGGCTTCTGCCATTCAATGACTTTCGTGCCATCAAAAACCAACATTCAACGCTTTTATTTGTGTAGTTTTGAATTCAGTATTATAACATTATAGTTGTAATTGTTTTAGAAAAAAGCCGTCACATACCTGCTGATCCCTCTTAAGGTTATTTTTTGGAATAAGAACCAAAGGTTTTTCGATTCCCGAGGGCAATGGTTTTCTTTCTTGTTGCGAGCGGGTGAATCATTTATGCGACGTAGAGTCGACACTTCTACTTTGTCAAATCTAAAGAACAAGAGATTCATTTGATGAGAAACGAACAAAGGACAATTGAAGGTGATTAAGTTGTAATAGAAGTGCAAAGTGCCCCCAGCTAAGACCAGAAAAAGTATAATTTATTTTTATTATACAAATAAACTGGCATGACAAACAAAAATAAGAGCAATTTCTTAAAAGGTATTGGACTTTTTCATTTATTATCAAGGTTTGCGTGAGGATGGATTTTGTTCAAGATATTTCAACTTGAATGATAGTTTGATTGAATTCAGTTTTTGTTACAATTACGTGCTTTTGTAATTCATAAATCTTTCAAACTAGAAACTGTGACATTTTGTTCTAATTTAGCAGATAAAAATTTAGAAAATATATGAATAGTTTATCCGAAAAGACAAAATATATTGAAATGATGTTTTTATTGATAAATAATATACTGTACATTAAATTGCACTTTTCTAAGTCAGGATGTTGTTCAGAAGAATTTTAAAATAGTCACTAGAAACTAAAAACCTGGCAATATGATAATGGATAACGAGAATCCTTGCTAATAAAAAGCTTAAAACAAAACATTTTTTGTTTTTATAGTTTAAAAGTTTTTATACTTTGTGCAAAATATAATTAAACTGCCAAAAGAAGACTTCGCTAATTTTTTATCATACTGTTTTTCTAAAGGTCATTCCTGATTGATTAATAAACCTGTTGTTA
>JAOBAY020000012.1:0-26070 GCA_025331085.2 Zoanthus sociatus | reverse complement strand
TGAGTTGGAAATTCAAAAGAATATGTTACCCCAAATGAGGCGAGCAGGTCTTATTTGAATAAATACAAAAGAATTTAAAAGCAGTCGCCATTTATGAAAGTGGTCTATTTGAAAACTAAATCAAAGAAAAACACAGATCTAAAAGAAATGGTCTCTATTTCAATTAAAACGGCAAAGAGATATTCTGCCTTTAAAATGTACTAGCAAAAAACGATTCTCAACAGAAAAATAAAAACATAAGATGACTAACCTTATGTGAAGCTTTTGGAATTCATACTGCAACTGCCCTATGGTAGCCATGACGTGCTTTCTTTTCACTTCCATCGGCTGAAACCAATAACAAGATAATCTCAAGATGAACTAAAACATAGGGCAGAATGGCTATTGTTTTCTGGACATCGGGCTTAATGAATTCATACTAATCTGAATCACAATACGCGCATTTCTCGATGCTTGATTGGCTGGGAATGCGGAAATGCGTCAACTTTTAGAGCTAATAAATATTCGGAAAAGTTAGATAGGCAACTTCGTAAATGTTAATCACGCTTAAGCTGAACAAAGGTTGCTATGTTTTATCGATTTTGATTGACAGTCTTTATCTACAAGTTGTTAAATCCAGTTAATGCAAATAGTACACGATTTTTTGGTCAAAGTTTATGAATAGGTTTCAATTTTATTTCAACCCAAGTCACTTTCACGCCGCCTTTGCCGCACTGTTCATCGAAATTTGACATCAATGAAGAAAATCTTGGGAAAAAGTTTAGTACGACCATCGATTCATTTCGCAGGTTAAATATATTTTCTTTTCAAAACTTGTGTTGAGTTAGCTTTTCAAAAATAGAATTGTAGGTGTGAAACAACATTTTATATATCTATCTACTCGGAAGTGTTGCTAAACACTGCGCTCTTCAAACATTTGGAAATTAAGATAGTCCTGCAGATTTTTGATTATGCAGTCCAAATGATAATTTTTAGACCTAAGAGTTTACTAGTCCGAAATTTATTGTTGAAGTACATGTTGACAAAGTTTATGAAATTCCCAATAGCCACTTCACTATAATATAGATAATTCCGCTATATGCACAGTATATCAGCCAACTCAATCAGTCGGTGTGCATGTCCAAATCCTGACATACGTTTTTACATTTAAGGTTTTAGCTCTTTTTTTGCCTAAAGTGTCTTCTAGTGTTTATCCAAGTAAAGGAACCTCACCCACGGCTTATTTCCACTTTTCATTTATGACAAACACTGCACTTTTCTAACAACAAGAAACTAATTTCTATACACAAAGAGAGAAAACAAAGATTAACAAAAACGTTTGACAGTTTAAGCAATGCTTTAACGGGCAGCTTACAAACAATGAATTGGCCAGTATGTTGTTTTACAATATATGTCATAAATGGAATGCTGCGTCGGTATTTCTACAGAAACAGTTTTAAAAAAAAGATAAATTTTACACCATAGAGAAGAATAATTTTTAAACTGACTTTTCGGACTGGAGTCTTTCGTCAGAGTGGTTGTTTTACAAGTTTTGTTGATATGCAACCATTTTGTCCATGTAGTTATGAGTAATGTGCTATTTGCACTTCGCACTTTTTTAAAAACAGCGGATTCTCAGGCCTTTCATAAAGCACTATAAAAATTCCTTTAAAACGTTTTTTAAGATCACGCTTTAAAGGCCAAAATAAGTAAAGCACGCAATGAAAAAGTTACAGGATTATCTTTCCAAATAATTTTCAAAATGTTTTTTTGTGTTATTATGAAGAGGAGAGAGCATGTAATAAATGAAAACAAATGGGTAATAGAAGATTATAAATTATTACAACAACAACAACAACAAAATGGTTTATTTCGCTCAATAAAATTTTACAGTTATGTAAAACTGAAAAGGATTTTTCTATGATAATATATAAAGAAAAAAGAGTGCAGGTGTTTAGAATAGTAAAGACTAATCGAGCTAGGTACCTGGGCCATGCACATACAATAACGTTAGAGGTGGATGTGTACTATAAGATTCGTCAAAAGACAGAGCGATCTACAAACACGTCCACAGAGACAACTGATTTTGGTTTGTGTCGTATATGAATTTGGTTATCATTTTAGCCCGGTAAAGACAGCTCACGCCAATCCCAAAGCAATTCCCCGTTGACATCCAAAGAATATTTGTATCGAGACTTCGAACTCTCGGATTCTGAAAATTTATTAAAGATGAATGGATCGGGTTTTCTTTGAGCTCTGAAAAGAGCTCCCAATCCATTTTTTAAAATATTTGAGCAGAGTTCATTGCAGTAATTACTGTGTGTTCTCCAGCAATAAGTGAAAAATCTTAGTCAGCTTGAAGGTGAAAAGCGGCTCCTAGGTGTGGTTAATTAGCGGTGTGGCGTAATTGGCCACTTCCGTAATTTGAAAATTATTTACATATCAATAAAAAGTGGGCAGAGCTTAAGTGAATTGCAAAGGAACCACTAATATTCAGAAGTTTTCTCGAGTGCCAAATTCAAAACTTTTTTAGTATGACTGTCACAAATGCTAAAATGGATAGTATATCTAGTTATCGGAACTGGACGAACAAAACAGATTGGAAACTAGAGACATGGGACTTGCACAAAGTACATTGTGTAATATCATTCTGACAAAGTTTAATCGAAAGTTTTGCTAAAAACTTGCAAAATCCATACAAAAGAAAATTAAAAGTATACTAGTTTAAATGTTGAGTTGATAATATTTTCAATTACATCATGATCTTAAAAATTACATGAAATCAAAGATTGAACTTTTTTATTCTGACATTGAGAAATTAGACATGCAAAAGCCGAAAACTACACTTTTTGCGCCATTTCCTTTATAAATTGCAAGGTTCAAAGCTCTCTTTTCCGCGCTAATGAGATACAAATTCATGCGTGTGAAGTCAGATGTCCAGCCATTCTGCCCTATAAATTGGAAATCTAAGTATGGTATTTTAATTGAGTACATCATCACCATCACCATCATCCTCATTTTAAACGTCTATTTTCCATGCTTGCATGTGTTAGGCATATTTCTTAAGACAGCTCAAAGCATTATCCAGGACTTGGTACTTTAAGCCTTTCGAGGTCTATCCTTTCTTTGTTGCCCCTCCCCTAAACAACTATAATTATATTTGCATTTCTTTACCACGTTATCATAATTAAATCTATTTATATGACCACATCACCTCAATCTGCCTCTTCTAATGGATTTCCAAATACTGTTATTAGTATAATTACCAATATAAAAGATGTTCAGAATTCACGATTTTGAGCTTTGGTTTGTGATCTCTCACATAGATGATGCTCTTGATGAAATAGAACACGCTGATCGAGATGATCTGAGAAGAATGACATCGTCGAGTGCTAAATTTTTCATGCAACCTGATGGAGAACCAGCTGAGTATGTTGAGAAGAGAAATGCGATATTCAAAGCTATTGTTGAATTCATTGCTCTTTTGAGAGAAGGAGATGAATCCTATAATTATCATCTGGATTATTAGTTTAAAGGTAAACTTCTATTAGTACAAACGCATATAGAAATGGTATCTTCCATAAGATGGAAGAGATTCCAGGATCAATATCCAAACGCTGATTTCTCAAGGTTTACACAGAAAGGATGGTTTGGTGATAAAGGTGTATTTTCGTAAGGATGAGAAGGAGCAGATGTTTTTGATGGGAATAATTTCCGAACAAGCATTTACTTCTCTAATGAGAAGTTAATTCCAATGGGAAACCCCTGTGGGTTTCTCATTGGAATTAATGCTGAATGTGAAACCAGAATTACCTATCCACGCAAAGGATAAACCAACTTGAAGTTATGATTTCACAAACCTTGAGATTTTTGTTTCTCCATCTGAATCTTTCAAGATTGGATACCGTGATTTCTTTACCTCGCTGAAGATTAGGCATTACTCTGGGAAAGAGGCATGCACCCGATATGAACTACTGGCTGCAGCAATTGAATTTTGCAGTTTGGTGTGCTACTACAGGATGTGGGATCAGTGATCGTTTACTGTTTCATGATCTCATGAAGGATGGAATTCATGATCTGACAGATGATGAATTAGACTTACCTCCACAGATTAGATAGTGTCTGTAGTAATATTGTAATGTAAGATACAACTTGGATGGCACAAGATACAAGATGGCACCTAACAACAACTAACTCAACCATGTGGCCCCCAGCATGCAATTGGGGTAAATGAATACCGGAAGTCTTATCCAACATCCCCCCCCACAACTCTATAGGGGCGATCTTCTACCAAAAAAATAAGGTACAAATAGTTTCTAACAATATATAAGGTCAGACAGCAAAGTTCAACATCTCAAAATGTTCTCAAAATGTTTTCAAAATATCAAAATAATAAAATGTTCTCAAAATATCAAAATGTTCTCAAAATAACAAAATGTTCTCAATCACAAACTAAGGCGTTGAGGTGTCTTGATCACTCTCCCAGAGCGTGTGACCCATTCTGGTGGTCTGGGGCTCGCTGTCTCAGGCGTTTGAAAAGGAGGAGTGACTGTAGGTGTATTGGTCTCTTTGGATAATGCCCCAGTAGCTCTGACTGGAGATGGCAGTGGCTCGGCCAGAGGCTCTTCTGATTGTTAAGAACTGGACTGGGTTAAAATCGGAGGTGTGGCTGACTCTCTGGTAATGTTGGCTGAAGAAGTGGGGCTACTATCTTCACTGTTTGTTGTTATCAAAGTTGATCGATTGCGATCTTGGCTGTCACATGCTCCCTAGGTTCTGAAGAAGGCTTCCTATCCTTTAAAATGACATTATAACTGTCCATCTTATTCTCATATCATTGCGCTCCAACCTTAAATATGTCAGACTATCACTGCCCAAGTTTCACTACCATGCAGGATGACACTTTTCATATATTCCTGGTACACCCTACCCTTCAAAGCAAAGGAAGAAACCCCGACAAGTCTGGAGAGTTAAGAGATCCCTATACTTTTTTCATCCTGATCTTGTTCTGGCAATCACACTCTTTTCAGCATCACCACCAGTACTAATCATGCAGTCTACCCTCAAAATTACTGTACTTCTTGTAAACCCATATTTGTAACAGTTACAGTATACTGAATTACTTCCAACACTTTTGTGACAAATAGAGCAAAAATATTTGCCAGTCTCTCTTGCAGATATTATAGTGGCAACGTTAACCTATACACTCTATCTTTCTCATTCTGCCTTGAAATCCTTTCGATTCCATGTCCTCTTACCTTCCCAAATTTCGAGTCAGCTTGTCCAAGTTCTATGCAACAAGTATTAATGCACCTGCATAGAGTAATTCCCACTGACAACCAGCTGAAAATACCACTGAAAATGCCTCAAGTACAATTATAAGCAGAAGGGGACTCAGTACTGAACACTGATGAACACCAACAATCACAAACTTACCACAGTGGAACCTCGATTTAACAAAGTCGCTGGGGACAGACCAAATTTGTTCGTTAAATCGAGAGTTCGTTAAATCGAAAACCTCGATATAATGAATTTGAGGGGAAATGACCAAAAGTTTGCTATATCAAAGTCATAGTTAATGATTGATTTGTAACACAGGCGACTTCTGTCACGCAATTCAATGTAATTTTCGTGACCCCAAAGTGCCGCACTTTGAGATGCAATTTATTTATTTAGCATGATGACTTTAAGCGTCAATTATTTTCACATTTGAGCAGACGCTCAGCTTTTCTTTACGGTACAAAAAAATGACACGTTCATAGCAGCTATTTAAAAATGTTGCAACATAGAGGTTATTGTCTGCAGAAAATTGTCTCCGTAAACAAGAAAACTGGCTTTAGTGTTGTTATGTTGCACTACCCAATAGTTCCGGATTTCAAAGATTTAAATTTTTTGCCTTTAATGTTTGTATCTTTGCCAAAATCATTTACGGTCGAAACATAACATAACAATGATATTCAAGAGTTTCTTCACAGTTTCTCAACACTCGAGTTGCTTTCGGCGTATAACAAAACTTAAACAAAATGTTAGATGAAAGAAAACAGAAACCAGCAGCAGTTTATATTATCTTCTGTCGCGTGTTGACATTGTATTTCGCTATATCGAGGTAGATTTTACGTTTGGGCTTGTGGATTATGTTTGCAATATCGAAGAATTCGTTATATCGAGGTTCGTTATATCGAGGTTCTATTTCATGCATTTTATTATAACTTTGGCTGGGACATAAGCAGGGCTCAAAATTGTGACCGATACGGTCGCATTTGCAACTAAATTTTACCATTTATTTTGTGACTAAAACTTCAACAGCGGTCGCAACTTTGCGACCAATCTTCATCTCCGACAGTTAAAAAAGTAAAACAAAAATCTTTTCATAATTGTTTTACATTACATCTCTTTAATGAGGCTAAAAAAAAGTTTTTCGAAATGTGTTCAAGACTTAGGGCGATGTTTTCTCGCATATCAAATTTTGCCTAAAGCAACGCGACAAATGCTCCATCGAAACAGCAGAATTAGATTCCGCAGTGTGCTATGGCAAAGAGAAACACCACATACATGCCTTGTTTATAAGAAAAAAGGCTCAAACTGGCCTAAATGTAAGAACAATTTAAGAACAATTTCAGGCTGAAGCTCTGAATATCTATAAAAATGATTTACGTATTAGAGACTTTACTAAAACTTAGCAGCACAGTATAAAACACAAAAAGTTTTAGGTGTTTCACGTTTATGATTATTATAAAATTCGAGGTGCTTTGTTTTGCAATACCTTGATTGTTTCTATTTTTTTCTTTCAATTTTTTGAGCTGCTGCATGATAAAGTAAGAATTTCAGTTTGAGGCTGAAATCACGAAAAAATTGATAACAATGAGCCTTGGAAAAATTTACTGGTTCTCATAAAAAAAGCGTATATCAAAAAACTAGTATAACAAAAAGTTTAAAATTCGTAGGTACACTGATGATGATCAAATGATTGAAACGTTTTGTTTTAAAAATACTTATCATGAAATTTTTTACCTTGGATTTATATTTTTATTAAACACATGGAAAACATTCTTTTTAACAATTCGTAAGTACGATTGTATAATGCAGAAATTGTTGCGATTTTTGCTACATTAGAAAAGAATTAAAATTTACAAAAAGTAGGAGAATAAAAATCAGGCATTCTCTAGTACGACATTGTATAGCTCTTTTGGAAACTCAGAGATGCCTGGACATGTTTCAGTAGCACAAAACTTAAAATGAAGCGGTAAAGTAAAACTATAGCTATGGCAGTGTCGGATATTTTTACGTGCAGAAAACAAAGGCATCGTAGTACAGAAACTGCATGATCCTGTTATGTTTCTAGATTCTTCTTTCTGTGACCCCAAACTCATAGTTTCCATTACCACGCAAACCTGTACCACGCAAGTAGACTTTTTAAACCGCACAATTAATCTCCCAAACTGTCCTTCACTTAAACATGGGCAAAACCGCTAACCACCAAACGAAAGGTTAGATCAGTAAAACAAAATCTGGGATCTAACGCTAAGTTCCAATTATTATAAAAAGATGTCATTTTAAAAAGACCTTGATACATGTATATGCAAGATAACTCGACGCATTCTAATCAATTTCACTGATTTCTCAATTGGACATAATAATAAAGTAGTTGTTGCCGGATCTAGCTTACTCTGGTTGCCACAGTACCTACCACAAGAAATAAATAACTATCATATGATTTTTTTAAACTAGAAATGAATTAACTATACCTTTCTAACCATAATCACGTTAGTAAAAATTTTGCGACTAACTTTTTTAGTTTTGCGACTAAAATTTTGCAACCAGACGCAAAAATGCGACCCTGAAATTCTCTTAATTTCGAGCCCTGATAGGATATCGTTCGTTATATCGAGGACTTCGTTAAATTGAGGTTCTTTAAATAGAGGTTCGACTGCATTAAATTCACCATTTATGTGTACGCAAGATCACACATTATTGTACATATACTGAGCTACCCTTCAAAGCCACTCATCAACACCTAACTTACGCATTGCCAACCATTAATCTTCCCGAGGGACCATGTCAAAAGCTTTCTCCAAGTCAACAAATACGAAATACAATTTCTTTCTCTTTGCCCTAAATTTCTCTTGCAGTTAACTATAAAAATAGCATCAGTGGCACCACAACCCTGCATAAACCCAAAATGCATATCATCTATATGCACTTGCTCTCTTATACGCCTGCCTGCATTCTTTCTTCCACTTCCTTTAATATCTCTTTCTTTTTATCATCCCGTCTAACATTATTAGCAAATGTCTGTTTTTCAGATCGTTTGCTGGCAACATACACCTTTGCCTTAGCCATGGACAACTGTTTTAGCCTTTTTAGGCTTCATCAGCATAAAAGTTTGAGTTACTTGAACTATTTGCAGCAATGTACATAAGAAGGTTTTGACCTTTTGCTGTCTAAATTATGCTTAATCTCTGTTCCTGTTTCCAGAGTAAATGAAAATTGTGAAGAAAGTGACCTTAATATTCATTTACAATATAGACGCTACATATGTATTTCTAAGACTTGTCATTGTTAAAGTGTTACTAACCGAGCATCTGCTACAAGCTATCATATAATTAGAAGCCCTACAGTAAAAATACCAGACTTTTTAATTTTTAAGTTTTTTTCTCTGGTATTTACACATTTTAGCCTCGGTCATCCAGCAATGTGCATGGATAAGAGAGATATGGAAAAACAAGATACTTTCTATCAAGTCTATTACTTCTTGCTTTATGATATTGTATTTATTTGGGTTGATGAAAAAATACGAACCAAGAAGACAAGTGTCAACCACCCAACTTCCGAATTACAGAGGGGAAAATGATGACTCGATAACCGAAGATGGATTGTATACAGTAAAAAAACATGAAATAAACATAATAAATACAATGAAATATGAGCTAAGTCTCAGAGGCTAAACTTCTTGTGTGAGTATGATGAGAAAATACATAAAGAAGAAGACAAGCTGTCAACCATCCAACTCCCAAATAACAGAGGGATCTGGAAAAGTGATTGCTGGATAATCAACAATTGATTGTACACCGAAACAAAACACACTTTACAATATAACAAGAACTTAGTCTCAGAAGCTAATTTTCTTGAACAAGGTTTGATGAAAAGACACGAAAACAGGACAGGTGATAATCATCCTAGGTCCAAGTAAAAGGATGTGGAATAACCCAGGTTGAACTTTATATACGAAAATTCATCCATCTTGATTCATAGCCACATCATGAAGTAGACTGGTTATAACCAAATCTGCAGCCATTCAAGAACTAAATGTACTTTTCTGCTTTTCATTGGATTGAACTAATAAGGACGAAAGGGGATGCTACTGTTTGTGCTTCACTTGGTCCTCCAGGAAGGAGCTACGACAAGCAATTCAAATAAGTGAAGATCAACACGTTTTGATAATCACCACAACTAGTGCAAGGAGCACATGTTTCCAGCATTTGATCTTCCTCTGAGCAAGCTCCACCAGCTAGCCAACACTGAGTTAACCTCAACCTAGACGGCTTGGTTGTTCGAAGATGGGTTAAACTTAACCCTGGGCTAAACAACAATTACAGCAGTAATTGCTTCTCTAAGGAAAATATTATGGTTCTTATAACATATTAATCAGATTTTCCTAGAAAAAAAAACTTTTTAATCCCAAATTTAGAAATCTAACCTGTCTCTGTTAAGATGGAAACAAAACATGGGTTAAACATTTAACCCTGAACTGGGCCCTGGTTTATAAAAGTAGTTAATCAATAAATTCTTAAAGTTATACCCTTAGGGTAGATGTATTTCAAAGCCAGTGGTTCGTGATACAAATGAAGCCAAAAAGTCCATTCCCTGAAACATACCTTTACTTGTGGAATAGGTAGCCTCTTGATGGCTTCTGTGAATGCTGCAGTAACAAGATGAGACGATGTCTCTATTGTTTGACAACTAAGGAATTGAACAACAATGCTATTAAGCTTAAGATAACGGAACAGCAATCATTACTATCTGATTTAACGGTGCCAGGACTATAGTTTCTTTTGGTTACTACTAAAAACGAAAAAAAATCATGAAAATGTAAAGAAATTAGTAAGAAAATACGATAATTTTACCGGAGGAATTAGAATAATTATCATTAAAAAAGACTCTATCCCCAGAAATTTAAGTCAAGGTCATCCAAGTTGTTCAAGAAAGGAGGATGGTCTTACAGGTACTGGAGAGTCTTCAACTTTGTTTGACAACAGATTATTCTCAAGCCCTGTGTTCGGTTACAGATTCGCAGAGTTAAGGTGAGGTGGTTGGGATAATTATTAAGTTTATAATGCCAGGAGTTCAAAACCATGGCTCCTCAAAGATTCCAAAACTTAGGTTGGCTTTGTTACCGCCAGATTTGATTCAACTACCAATCCTTAAAATGGCAGCAAAATGAGTAGAAGCTTCTGGAAGCCAACCTGTATGTGATGCCTTAATGTCAAGCCCATGGGGGGAAGTAGTAGCTCCCAGAGCTAACCTGTATGTGACCCATTAATCTACTAAATAGGGAAGAGTAGTAACTGTTAGGAGCTAACCTGTAAGCGACGCATTAATTTCCTGCCAAGAAACAGCTTAATACTAATGAAACGAGAGACAAGTGCCAGCACTATGAGCCGATAGAATAATTTTAAGCTAACAACAAACGTTAATGAAACTATAGATTGATGTTAATATTATCTTGAGACTTCCGTACCCTGGCTGCACTCCTGACGAAACATCAATTCCCACTTCTCGGAAAGCATTGATCAAACCCTGAAATTAAATGATTTACAAACATTGAGAGAATTAATAAGCAAGAAGCAGTCCAAAAACACTGTGACACCATTTAAATTTGTGAAAGTAACATCGCAAGCTTATAAACACGGGTCAAAAAAATAATTCTATATGGTACTGTGCAAATTATTCTGTAACAGAATCCTCGTATATTCCTTGTTTCTGATATTGTGGCAAGTTTTGAAAAGCCAAGTACAGTATGACCTTCTCAAAGAGTTTCAGAATTCTTGGAGGAAGGTTCCTTAAAGCCACTCCTGCCACAAGTTGGCAGACGTTCAAGAGCCCTTTAAGTAACATTTGAATAGTTTAAAAAAAGGTAATGTACAAAATTTGGACATTTATTTATCCTTTCTGTTTGCACAAAAAATGAACATATAAAAAAACTAATGTATATGTAACAGGAAGTACTAAAAGATTAAAATTGCATTTGAATATCTCCCAAGATTAGGGTAATTTAAGAATGGGCAGATGATGGTAAATGATACTGTGTAAGCTTGTATAAAATCCAGCAGGCCTGAGCACGCAAGTTATGTACAGTTCACTTTTCAGTAATAACCTACATGTAATATGTTTAGTATCAGCACCAAAGATGGTATAAGGATGCTGCATTTCGAATATTAGATCTTGGTAAAAACAAGGGTCTTTACACTACTAAATGATTTACAAAACTAAGAATTTTATCTACATTCCGCTCTTTGATGCAATCCTAAGGCTATTGCTATAAACTTGAGACAGAAGGTAGCAACTCACTTGACAATCTGTTTGAAGGCGGGTATTCAGAACAACAATCTCGTCATACACAATTTGATCTGTCAGAATGGTGAGAAGCTGTTGACTGGTTGAATCAGGACATTTACATTCCTGTTGGGAAACCATCAACATGATTTATAATTAGGTACATTTTCTTGAAAAGAGTTTGGATTGTCAGCTAGATTCTTTACGAGCCTAGTGGCCCATGGAGCCGGCACTTATCTCCAGTTTCTGTAATGTTAAGCAGATGAGAGTCTTTGACTCCCCTTCGACAGGACACTAATTCATTGCAGGTTAGCTCCCAGCAAATGCTGGTACTCATTTACCTACCACGCAAGGATGGAAAGCTGAGTTGACTTAGGCAGAAAAGGTCACACAAAGCAGAAATCTTACTAAATGTGCCAACCGCATCAAGGCAAAACAGCAGCTAATCTTTCAATGCTGCTTTTACTTTCTATAATGTTAAGTGAGTTTTCCTAGATGGCATACTAAGCTCCTATCGGAAGCTGTAACCTAACATGCACAGATGGAAACTCGAAGGAGAGTCAGCTTTTGAGGAAAATTCACACAGATATTCAAAGTTCACTAGAACCGAGACTCTACAGGGAGACGTTGTAGCTGGTAGCCAGAAGTTTTACCGACTTCCCAAAACAAAGCAACCAAAACACGAAAATAAGATCGCAAAAACACTGCTGCATGAGGCGACTGTCAACAGAACAGTAAAAAAAAGGAGTAAGAGAAAAGAGCAAAAAAGTTATTTGTCATTTTTATAAAACAAACAAACAAACATTTTTGAAGTTTTAAAATTAAAACGTGAACTGAAAAAAGCTGCTTACAAAACGTGGACGTTTGTGTTGGGGATCACCAAAAACGAATCCAGACAGTGATCAAAGGAAAACTAAACACCAGGATATCACCTCGTTTTAAATCTAAATTCAAATATTATTGTGCAAATCAAAATTTTAAAATATCTCAAGTTTCTGCCGTTTTGTGCAACCTTCCACAACCTACGAACAATAAATAAACAATTTCAGAAAAATATTTTCAAATAACATATTTAAGTTAAGGATTTAAACACAAAAATAATAGGCTTTTAATTTAAGTTTTATCATTTTAGTTACAAGAAATTGTGTTCAAAGCTAATTTTCCTTCACGCGTGTATCTTCACAAAAACTTGATCGAGTGCCAAAAAGACGCGCCATGTTAAATTACACGACCAACTACCGATGCGAGTAAACATACATCCTTAGTTTTATTCGGTTCTTTTCTCGTTTCTACAAGAAAATATTGGTATAAACTGAAACACAATCGTTGAAAAAAGTCGTTATTACAACAGAATTAGAAAATTTTTTGACCCAAATACACGTAACAAGTTTTGACAACTCGACAGACCATGTGGAGTTTTCAAAGCTGTTCAGTTTTATTTATTTGTTTGGCAACTTTCGCCATTTCTCAAATGTAATTATAAATACTACTACAAAAAGCTGTTTAGTAAAAAATGGGGTGGACTAGTAAACCTAAGAGATTACTAGTCCACATGTCTAGTAAAAAAAAATTTAATTTCTATCCCTGAAAGACCTTACTTTATGGATCATGTATAGCACTACATGTGAAACTCGAACTTGTAAACAATAAACCAGTCAATAATTTGTCCATGCCCACTCATTAAACACTAAAAACCCAAATTCTAAGCCACTTGTTACCAATGCTTATGCAGACATGTAAAACAAAAACCATAAATTGTTGTTGAAGTTAAAGTGAATCTTTCATTCATCAATTTGTTTACTTGACTTCAGCATTCTGCAAATGGAAACTGTTTACTAAAGATCCCCACAGGACCTAAAATTTCGCATTTAGGCTTGACAAAAGCAATGAAACATTGAGAGGAACGAAACGCAAAGAACAACAATACTGTACCTTAAAGGCATCTAAAAATGATACCGCAATATAATTTACTGCAGATTTTGAATTAGTTTTGAATTGAAAACCATGAGAAACTGGTATATTTTAAACAAGAACGATCTGTAACGTTCGGTGAACAATTCTTCTATTCTAAAAAAAGATTATTGCTAATTGTTGATTTATCTTGAAATATTAAAATGGTGCTAATGATTGATAATATTGATGAACGTGTTACGAAAAGGATGATAACAATGATGATAATGATGATAATGATGATTATGATGATGATTATTCAGATTATTTTTTATTATACAGTATTAGTCAATCTATCTCTGCTCAATGGAAACCAGTTCTTCGAGACCCTTCATACAATAACCAAACCCAGCAGATAAGATCATTGAATACAAAAAGGGAATGACATACTTTGAAGTAGGAGATCAGATGTTTATTTTGGAAAATCTAAAGGCAAAACAAATCTAAAAGATTTTTATAAACAAAGATGTAATAGAACCGACATCAAATTAAAATACCAACAAAAATATCCGGAATACACTTTTGAGTGGGAAGAAATATACTCAATTCCATACAAAGCCACAATTGATACAAAACACAGAGAATTCCAATAGAAAATTTTGCATAGAATTTTATACAGAAATAGCACGCTTTATAAAATGCAATTGGTTGATTCCCATTATGTATTTTTTGTAAAACCGAAAACAAAATCCTTGAGCATTTATTTTTCCGATGCGAATTAATTAGCAATTTTTGGATGGTGATTGAGAACTCTTTAAAAACTGAACAGATACTGCTAAGTAGGTTATTAGAAATTGAAGTCTTAGTTGGAATAACGAAAGAGATTAAGTATAAAAATCTCATAAATTTCCTTATAATGATAGCAAAACGTTTTATTTACTTTTGTCGATATAAAAAAATAATGCCTGCAAACAATTTAGATTTATATTGGAGAAGAGTAAAACATATAGAATATATTGAGTGCTCTATCGAAAAAAATAGAAATAAACAAAGGATTCATTTAATGAAATGGGAAACCTCTAAGAAAGCTAATAGCCTTTTAGTTTCTGAAGCTTTTTGTGTGTAGTTAGTTGTTCTTTCTTTTATTTTTATTTCATTTTTTTTTTCGTTTTTTGTGCTAGTGTTTTGGTCTTGTAAAAAAAAACATTTAAGTAAAAAATTTAAAATAAAAAAAAATAAATAAATAAATAAATAAAAAGAGAAAAAAAAGTGAATTTGTCTCATTTCTTTCAATCGTTACCGCCGCTGATGTCAGAAAGACCGAATGCAGCAAAATTAGAAATAGTATGACTAGAAGAATTAAAATAGCGAGAGACAGGTTTAGATAGATCCTTCTTGCAAATGTCATAAAATAGGTTTGTTTATCCGCTTTTTTCTTCAACGATTTCCAACTTAAAATAATATATGCTTTCTATAACAGTTTCTTTAGAAACACCGTGTCTCAACTTTTAGTCATCGCATTATTAGATACTCGCATTTTTATAAGAAACAGTTAATTTTGCCGAGGTTTATTGATCTTCATTTTTTTGGCTGCTTCAGCCTCAATTTTTTCTTAATTTGTTCTTTTTTCAGTGAGCGGTTTGAAATTGTTCTTTGTTCATTCTTGTACAGTATTGTCGATACATACATTGCAACAGTTAAAACTGATCGTACGAAGGACGAATACGTGTATTCATTGTCATTGAGACAGTAGTAGATATACCGTAACTAATCTATTTGACGCCCACTCTCTATTAAACGCTATTTATAACTCGCATGGAGAAGGGCGCTTGAAAATTCAGCTTCTTAAAGCAATATCCGAAGTTTCATCTTTGAATTGTTTTTAATTGTAAAAAAAGTTATTTGCATTTCACAATTTGCTTAAGTCTTATATCGTTTTGACACGTTCTCTGCTTTGAGTGTTTACTCAAATTTAAATTATTGTTTGTACACTCTGCGTTGGCGCGTTTTGAATTAATTTTATAGTTTACGGATTGTGTTACAAGATATAAAAAGTGTTCTCCGTAAAACTTAAATCAACAATTGTACTAAATTTTGTCATGGAAGTGATTCGGCATTTCGTCGTAGAACTTAATTGCCCGTCAACTGACAATTAACCGGGTCGCTGTCTGATAAAAAGAGGCAATTCAGATACGTATAGGCTATCGAATTGCCTCTTTTGAAATGAATTTAAAAAGAACATGAAATTTTAATTTCTTATTCTCTTTTCTAAGTCGGAATCCCTATCAAACGATGTGGGACAAAGCAAAGTCCCAAGAGATTTTGGTTGCTTAGTGTCAAAGAGCTTTTGTTTGAAAATCAATTCGCTGAAGAAACGTTTCGTTTTCTGAAACAAATTTTACTATGTAAACTAAATTACCTATGAGTAAAATGACTGTCCGGCTAACAGATTTGCTAGATCTAGCAATCAGCCCACAAATTGGGCCTGTTAATTTTTTTCATCTGCGAAATTTGCTTTATACCCTTCTTGATCATTTTGACATCGGCGAAGTCAAAGCACTGCAGGCAAAAGTGAAACGTCCAGCAAGTTACTCGAACTCAGAAATATCTTCATCGTCCCAAAGCGACTCAGAATATGAGGAAATAGAAAGGGAAGGTTTGTGTTTATAGAGCAATAAACTAAAGACTTACTAATGAACTATATGTGATACATGATTGGACTAAATTAGTACGATTAATTGCCTTCAACAACATGCACAAGGTTTTGTAAACTTTAACTAAATTTCTTTGTCTACGATACTACGATAGGGCAGGTTACAAAAACAGTTTCAAGTTTTACTTTTGAAAAATTTCAAAATTGTAAGTGAGCGTGGCTGCTTTAATACTGAAGTTTTAAAAGTTTTCCACTTCCTTTTAATAACAACAAATTATAAAAAAGTTTGTACAAAGTTTGTTGTTGACAATAAACTCGTCAATACTTTACTTGCTGCTATATTAAATGGAAAGCAAACTTTCTTTTCTATCATCTATTAAAAATATGTAGATAGTCTGATACACTTGCATTTTGCGAAGTAACCTAACCTTTGTACGTTTTAAAGATTATTCGAACAATTGAAAGTGTGCGGTGTGCAAACCTTTTTAAAGGTTTCTCTCGGAGATTTTACGTTGTGTTAATTGTTGAAGTTCATCAACTTCATCAGAAATGGGTTTCCATGCCAGTGGTGTACCATGCTACATAAGGCCACATAACTTCACCTGGACGTTTAAAAACATTTGAATATCTATTAATACTAAAATATAACGAAAACATTGAACCTGCGTGTAGCTTAAAGCTAGTGGTGGCAGATCATGTAAAGGAATCGGTACAAACAATTACTATTTGTTATAGTGAATTATGGATAAGAGCAACTATCTTATGTAACTATCTCAGAGACACCGGGGCGTAATTTGAAATTGGGGGGCTAAAAGAAATTGAATTTTGAGGGTGTTGTTCACAAAAGCGAGCGTCGAAGGTACGAGTCTTTAGAGGGGTCTGGGGGCATGCTCCCAGAAAATTTTGAAATTTAGAGTCCCGAAAATGCTATTTTCAGCATTCTTCACAAAATGTTTCATCATTTTCATTTTATAAATATTTGATTTGGCTCAAAACTGGAGTGCATGGGCTAAAACCCCCACGCCGTCCCTGTATCTTCATTAATTTACAAATGTTACATTTGAAGTCGTTTTACAAATCTTGGAATAACTCTGTACTGATGCATACTTGTGAAATTATTGATACAAACAAAACTTTAACAAAATCCTAATTTTCTAAGTAACGTCGGTTTCTATTTGAATTTCTATGTATTTTATTTTGTGTAAACAACTGACTGTATATTAGAATTATTGGTAAGAGAAACTGTCTTATAAATTATCTTAATTTTTTTCAAATATCACATTTTTCTAAAGGTATTTCAAGTCATTACAAATTTTGAAACTTTGTAGTTTTTGTAGTGGGGCATACATTATATTTATGCATTCATACAAACTGAAAACTTCGCATGAACAAATTCTAACTATCTAAATAAACATTGTTAGCTTTCGTTTTTGAAATTTTATTTACTTAAATTCCAAACAATCGCCGGGATCTGGCTCCAAATTACAGAAACAAACACACGCTTTTTTTATAAGAACCAGTAAATTTGCCGAAGCTCAAAGCTCTTAATTTTTTTGCTGCTTCAGCCTCAATTTGTACTTAATTTGTTCATATTTCTGTAAACATGTCGTAATTTTTTTATGTATATATAAATTAAAATGTCCTTATTTTTATCGAAATTTAATGAAAAGTCAATTTTAGGGTTCAGTTCTCCTTTAAACGCAAATTACACCATGAAAAAAAAGGAATCGAATTGGAGTTCTTTTTGAAAATTTAGGCATAGTAGAACAATTATATGAAGTTTTTTTAAGCTGTTAGCCGAGCAGTTCAGAAAAATTTGATGCTTTGCAACGAATAGACAAAATTTGATCGGCGATTCAATATGTGATGTCAGCGGTTGATTATGACGTAGGTTACGATATGTGGATGAACAAAACGAGGAAAAAAACATTGTTCCTGTGCGGCTTTTGGCTGGTAATAAAGAAAAAAACTTCGCAGCACCTAGATTGCCCAAAAATATCAAAATTGTAAAGCAAACTGCAATATTTATGCTCTGAATACCGTACCCTACGTGTAATATCTCTATATATCGCACAGTGTTTTAACAAATAGATATGTTCTAAACCAGTATCTTTGGTAAAAGCTGGAAAGAGCCATTGTTTTCTTCGTGTACTAAAATGACAACTTTGCTCGTAGCCTACTGCCCAAAACTAAAAAGTCCCGCCCACGGTTCCATGTTTGCATGTGCTACAAAATCAGGAAGTACTTGTCGATTCAGCTGCAGAACGGAGGATGGTTTTCGCCTTGAAGGAAGCAGAGTTCGAACTTGTCTTAGTAATGGCACTTGGACCGGGAAAACTGCTTACTGTAGAGGTTGGTAATTATTATTCTCTGTATGAAAATACTTATGTCTGGTGCGTGAAATAAACATGATGAAATAAATAAATAAATAAATAGAATTTATTTAAGGACGGTGACACGATTAACCCAGTGAGTTATCTAACACGTGGTCCTCCACCACCTAAGGTGGACGGAGACCTTTGACATGACAGACACACATATATACAGAAGTCCCCGAGGGCCTACGGTTAAACGTCCTTATCCGAGAAAATGCGAAAATCTAACCGTTTGCAGATGTTAGCGCAAAGGTAGCACCTTCTCCTCAATTATTCTAAGACCCTGAGTGTTGTTCCGATGGGAAGATAATCTTGATTCAGCGACAATCTTCCAACGATTGATGTTACCCATAACTCCACCCAAAATATTTTTGTCAAACTGTATCTATGTTCAACAAAAGAGACTATTCAAACAATAACGAAAATAAAGAAAAACCTCAAAAATGTTTTGTGAACATGACAAACAAGCATGTCAAAAGTTTTCAAAACACCGTAAATGCAACGCTCCAGTGTCAGTGGTAGCCATGGAAACTGTTTCATGTTAGGAAGATTGAGCTTAATAAAGTTGCCATTAAAAATTTTTTATTTCAGAAAATTAGAGAAAAGTAGTTGGAATCGCGATACAAAACTAATTGCGATTTTGAGACGCCAACATCATAAAATAGTGACGGCGTTGGAAGAAAATATATTCACCGTATCGGGCTCCGTCGCTGCGCCACTCCTCCTAATACGGAATATATTTTCTCCCAGTTATATATCCGTCAATATCTTGTGGTGTTGTCGTCTCAAATTCGCAATTAATTTATAATGTCTTTTTCAACCACGCAATAAAGTGTTTACCTAGGAAGACTTTAGTAACAACTCATGTAAAGTGTCTTCCTCAGAGACACAACAAAGTGTTTGCCTAGGAAGACTTTAGTAACAGCTCATGTAAAGTGTCTTCCTTAGAGATAGTACAACAAAATGTTTGCCTAGGAAGACTTTAGTAACAACTCATGTAAAGTGTCTTCCTCAAGGACACAACAAAATGTTTGAATGAGATCAAACTGTAGGTTTTAGGAACAGTTGATGTAAAGTGTCTTCCTCAAGGACACAACTAAAAGTGTTCTGACCTTTATAAAATTCAAGACTTTAGGAACAACTTGGTAGGTGTAAAGTGTGTTCCACAAGGACACATCAAAATGTTCGACAGCGATCAAAGTCAAGACTTTGGGAACAATTCAGGTCAAGTGTCTTCAGGGCACAACGAAGTTTGTCGATTGCAGGACTTAAGAAACACGTTTGCTAGATGCATTTTTTTAAAATACAACAATTTGTTTGATTGGGATCAAATTTAGAAATTTAGGAACAATTCTGGTCATTACTATCATCATCATCATCATTGATTGCATCAAAATAAATTTGTATTGCAGATATGCAACCGTTACGAATCCGGTGCCCCGAGAGCATAGTAACCGACACTCCTCCTGGACTGGATAGAGCAACTGTATTTTGGGTTGTTCCTTGGCCATCCGGTAATTTTCCTTGGCGAGAGCTCAGTTTGTATACCCTTTATCCTAGAGGAATTACACCGCCGCATAACTTTCCGATAGGACAGAATACTATCACGTACTATGCAGAAGATAGGGAAAAGAGAAAGAGTTATTGTTTCTTCACAGTGACTGTTAAAGGTAAAAAAAAATATATGATTTTAGTCTTTTTATTGCTAGTAGCTAAGAATTCGAGGCACATCGATGACTTAATGAAAGGGAGGAGAGGGAGGAAGATAAATACCCTTATCATTTATCTAAAATGGTTGACTGTCGAATCCATGCTTATCTACAGGGATTGCATATTGGTTTTTAACTGATTAAGGGGATTGGCCCCTGATTATCTTGCTAGAAAATTTAAAATGGGGTCTGGCAATCACATCCCTAATAAATACACGAGGAACAAGAAGAAAATAGACATCAAGCGTACAGAACAGCCGCCGTCGGTAGGTTGTACCATTATATAGCAGTTTTACATATTTTATATAATATTGTAATAATTTTGAAAAGCCAGAATTTGGAAAGTAAAAAATAGTATTATGATTATGATTATGGCTATGACTATGACTACGACTATGACTATGGCTATGACTATGGCTATGACTATGACTATGACTATGACTATATGACTATGGCTATGACTATGGCTATGGCTATGGCTATGACTATATGACTATGGCTATGACTATGGCTATATGACTATGACTATGACTATGACTATATGACTATGGCTATGACTATGACTATATGACTATGACTATGGCTATGACTATGGCTATGACTATGACTATGACTATGACTATATGACTATGGCTATGACTATGACTATATGACTATGGCTATGGCTGTGGCTGCGGCTGTGACTGTGACTCTGTTTCTCATTATGGATATGGTTATGTTTATGTTTATGATAAATGATTATGATAAGCGAAAAATCATTGTTACAAGTTGACCAGTGTAACACGGCGTTTACCTTTCTAGATAGGGAGCCTCCTATTTTGGTTTCCTGTCCAAAGGACGTGCGCTTTGTATCGGACACGAAGTATACAACTGTGGTACTGCCAGAGGTCAGATTTACAGACAACGATAAAGTGGAGCGAGTCGTAGCATCCATGCACAATGGATCTGAGGTCACGTGGGGAACTTATGACGCAAATTTTACAGCCACTGATCCCTCAGGAAACACAGCAGTGTGTGCTTTCAAACTTCGAATATTTTGTAAGTGATTAAACGTTTTTTTTTTCATTTTTTAAAAAGCTTCTTGCAATTCTCTATTAATTACCTAAAAAGTAACTATATGCTAAATATTTACAAGCCCAGTGGCCCATGGAGCCAGCGTTTATCTCCGGTTTCTATAGTGTTAAGCGTATGAGAGTCTTTGACTCCCCCTGGACTGGACACTAATCCATCACAGGTTAGCTCCCAGTAAATGCTGGTATTCATTTACCTACCCTGGAAGGATGGAAAGCTGAGTTGGCTTAGGCGGAACAGAAGGTCACACAATTATTCGAATCTCGGCAAACTACCGTCATCCAACTGGGGACCTTGTGGGTGGAAAACAGAGATCTTACCAACTGTACCAACCGCGTTTGCCCTGTAAAAAAGTAATTATATACTTTATGTCAATCCGTCCTTTCTTATCAAGCGTTATTACTTTATACAGCTACAAAATGTAAAATCAGCAATCCAGCAAACGGTAGAAAGCTTTGCGACAGCACCGAAAACGGAGGGATGACGTGCTCAATCCAGTGTGAGCCAGGATTTGAATATGTGGACTCGTTTTACAACAAATATAATTGTTTACCAAGTGGGAAATGGAATAACGTAAGATACATGAACGGGGAGCCAAAACTGCCGGACTGTTCAAGTAAGAAATTTGTTAATTCTCAAAAGCTCAAAGCACTAAAATTACTAGATATAATTTATACGTTTTTGATTGTTGACATTTTTTTTCAAACTATGATTTACCATGGTTATAAAAACTGAGTTCGTAGCGCGGTGTAAGCAATGACGCTATGAAAGATCGTCGCGCTTATTTACCCAATTTAAGCAATTGCGAAAGCGAAACCTGGAAAAACTTTCATTCAGTTTTAGCGGTATTCGAACTCGCGACCTTTGCGAAACCAGTACCACTTGGCTGTGAAGCTTTGTTCACCTACGTACCCCTTCCAGGTGCTCTTCCAGGTGCTCTTCCAGGTGCTCTTCCAGGTACTCTTCCAGGTGCTCTTCCAGGTACTCTTCCAGGTGCTCTTCCAGGTACTCTTCCAGGTGCTCTTCCAGGTGCTTTTCTAGGTGCTCTTTCAGGTGCTCTTCCAGGTACTCTTTCTGGTGCTCTTCCAGGAGTTCTTTAAGTTGCTTTTCCAGGTGCTCTTCCAGGTACTCTTCCTGGTACTCTTCCAGGTACTCTTCCAGGTGCTCTTCCAGGTGATCTTCCAGGTGCTCTTCCAGGTACTCTTCCAAGTGCACGAGGCTTTGTAGCTCAGTTTGGTTAAATTGGTGCATCGATATTGCAACCGATAAGAATTCATTTCTCACTTAAGCTTGAAATTTTTTTCTCTCCTAACCACAACGATATCTTATAGCATCGTCTTAATTTCTTCATTCCATATGTATTACATTTATAACATTGTTAAACTTGTTAAACAATCAAAAACAGTAGACATTTTGTTTCCTTCGCTTTAGGAACATCCAAACCTCATAAGATGAAACTGGATGGGCAAGTTAATTACCAAATGGATGATTGCCACAATGCCCTGGAGTTAAATACAAACAAAGACATTATTATGGATGATTTTAAACGAAATCTTCAGTTTTGCATTGGTGATAAATGTACAATTGAAAATGCCTCAATGAACTGTGCTAGTTCCAAAGCTAGACGAGACACAACCTCCGGGGATCTCCTTGTTACATTCGCCATTTTTATGAAGCTTGAACCAAAAGGAAATTTTTCAACATTAAATATTTTTTCCAATACAATCATTTCAAATATTAAACAAAGCCTAAATTTAGGAGAACTTGACATCATCGTGGGAGTGCAAAGATTACAAGCAGATAGAAGGCAAGGCTTGAAAGTTTTACGCAAGGAACCCGTATGTTGTGATGGTCAGATGTTCCGAAATGGAGTTTGTAGTAAGAAAAGTGTCTTTTGGTCTTAGGGAATAGAATGATGGGAAATATCCTTTTAAATATTTTAGTTGTAACAAAAATTCTTAAAAGCATCATAGCATTGATTTCCTTGCTTGGAAGGAAATGATAACATAATGATTGATATATGATATGTTCCTACAATCATCTAACGTTGACAAGAAACTAGTTTTCATTGAGAAGATATATTAAGTACTCGAGACAATGTTTCATCACATTTCCAAATATCTCGAATTTCGTCAAAAATACTCCGCTACGCGTCGTATTTTCAACTCTGTGTTTAAACTTGAATGTGATGAAATACTGTCTCTCATGTTTGATATATTACGTAATCTACATTCCTTACTTTTGAAGATAGAGCTTGTAATTCTAAACACCACAAAACAGAATAACAACAAAATCCAAAACTCCTTTTTTTAAGGTTTCTTTCATCTGCTCAGTTTAGTTAATCTATGTGTTGTTCTTTTGGTGTTGGCATATAGGTAAAATCGAAACCTGCCCTAACAAGAAGTATTAACAAAACTGATTTTACCTATTTTGCCAATGGTGTTGGCATATAGGTAAAATCGAAACCTGCTCTAACATAAAGAATTACCAAAACTACTTAAGAGCGACTCCACGAGAAAACCATGCAGAAAGTGATAAGGTGGGTGGAGGCCGATTTCCTTCCAATTCACAGGATTGGGTCACTGTCCCAAACAAACACCGTAGCCAAAATGGGGGGTCTCAAATACCACTCGTTCCAGAGATATGGAATTTATTGATTTTTGGAGCTTTTTTCGGCTATTTTTGTGTTAAAATTCAACATTTTTGTTTAAGTTTTAAACGACACGGCAATAGATTTGGCAAGTTGGTGTCAATATCGTATGTTAGCACTAGTTGTGGGCTACTTCAGCATCATATTACCAAAACCCCAAATCAGCTGTATGGGCTGTACTATGGTCATATATGTAGATTGGTTCTGAGGGTGCTAAAACCATCTTAACTTTAAGTGGTCATATCTCTGCTGCTGCGGGAGGTGGGTGAATATTGAATGTAGGAGTGTTGAGAGGAGAACAAGAACTGCCCGTAGCAACAATAAAATCAAGGGCAGCTGATTTCTAAGTCAGAAAAAAACGTTACCAAAATTGGCAAAAATCTTAAATCTATGTTAAATATTTAAGTATATATTCTCGTAAGTTCGTAACAAAAGATCGGTAGGCAAAACATCATCGTCATAAGAATGGTTGCTGCTAACGTCATTTGGGATTTTTAGATGGGTCTGGCCAGGAAAATTTGCTGAAAAATTACTCTATAAAACAAGAAAATGTGCTTCCTAAGCTATACTGTGAAAGCTCTGAAATTATTTAATTAGCCTCAGAAATGTTTTTATCCTATCTGCTCTAAATGTATATACATAAGCACCATTTGACAATATCAAAATTTCTGGAAAACAATATTTGCCGTGTACAGTTCTAAAATTTCGAATAATTGATTGGTACAAAAAATGTTGTAACGAAAATTATGTTTTCCGAAAAAATAGTGTCAAGTGAAGTTTTTTGCACATAAAGTTAAGAAGGTATGCTCATCGTCAGGCCAGCACGCTTCAAAACCTTGGTGTAGGGAATTTTGTTCCGCTGGCTGATGTGCAGCAGGCGCGAAGGCAACGGAGGTGGAATCCATTGAGGCGTCGCTCTTGTTCTCTTTTACCAACTCCACCAACCACGCCCTTCCAACCTACCTGTGTGGATATTGTCAATTAGTATTAACCTAACAGGTGAATAGCACTTTCCGCGCACTCTGATTGGTTCCTCAAACACCGGATATCCTGCGCTATTTAGCTCGGTCACTCAGCCGTGAAAAAATGATTATGCGCGCTTCCCATTTTGCTCCAGTTTCTAAAGAAGTTTCTAAAGAATAAATTCATAAAATTAACGAGAAAGGAACTCCTTTAAACATAAAAACGGCAACAAAAAGTGGTGTTTCAGTGTTTAATGCAAAGTTTTTATTCGCTTAATATCAACAGCACAGCAGTTTCTATTGTTTACTAAATTTACGATATATGTCTCTTTACAAACGTTTCTAGTCATGCGAGGCCATGTAAACACGACATGCAACGAAAAATACAAAGAGTAACTAAATTTTGCAGCATGGTTTCAGCAACAAAATGAGTTTGTATAATAGCTATCGAGAAAATGACTCCAACAGAATTGAACAAGAGCCTCAAGAAATTTTCCGTGTCGGCAAGAAACAAGATTGCAGACAATTTCACAAGAATTTTCTCACCTCAAATCGCGCAGCACTTGACCGCCATTTAAGAAATCTTCCTCACAATAGGCCTTTTTTCATTGTGGGCAACAGTTTGTTCTCTGGTGCTAATAAAACTCAAACAACCTTCTCAAAACTCTGTCGAAGACCGGTGAAATTGCTCCAAATGTTCACAAAAGTCCGCTTACAAAGGATCACATTGAAGAGTTTGAAGAAGAGGAGCTCGTAAATTACGACAGTCGAAATCCAATCTTGTTGAAGAATCTGGCCGCAGTCTAACAGATAGTGACAGGGCTGTGATGGAACTACAACCACCTGCTGTTAATTGTTTAGAAACGGTTCGTCCAGTGGCAGCCAACTCCATTTTGCCAACTTCTTCGGAATCGAAGATGGCGAGCAACTGTTAAATGGACTCATCAGTTCCCGGCCGCACTTTCAACAACTGCAGTTTTTAATTCAACATAAATCTTTCGAGTTCAAGCGACAGAAAGTAATTAGTTCAGGACGTGATTGCTCATTCTGCAATACCTGGAGATTTTAATTTTCAAGTAATTTCCTTATTGATCAATGAAAAATTTTTGCAATTCAATGTGACTTTGACCGAGTTCAGTCATGTGATCATAAGTTCGCGCGTTACGGAAGACTGGTTGTGAAACTTGTTTTTGCCCAGATTTTAAAAATTTTTTGAAATAAACTTCTT